>VYZM01002914.1:174807-186408 GCA_013398915.1 Dromas ardeola | reverse complement strand
AAAAAAAAAAAAAGGTCAGAAATTCATTAGAATGTTTTTATTACATCATTAAGTAGCAGCATACCGTTCTCCTCTCCTCTTCCCCCCATGAGATCTCAATCTTCAACATCTTTAATTTTTCCTTAGGATCCACTCAACCATCATATTAGAAAAGTTAACTTTTTTCATTATCCCAAAATAAGAAAGTTAAAAAAAAAGTAATAGAAGCTTTGCATTTCAAAAAAGTAATTAGACTGAGATAATGAAATCATTAGGAAAAGATCTATTAGATGTTATCTGTAACTAAAGCACTCATTCAGCATTTCTGTAATTCGGACAGCAGATGGCATATGCAACCAGTTCAGAAAAAAAAGAACCTTAATTCAGGCTGAAGCTTGTTTCAAGTTGCACTTCATAGATCACCATGTCTTATAAGAGACACTACATCTAAAAGTTCAGATAACGTAGTTAAAACTGAACTTAATTACATTTAAAATCAGTTGTATGTGTAACATCTTGCAAGCAACAATCTGAATCTTGTTTCATGTATATTTGTGGCTGAGTAACAGGCATAAATGAGGCAGAGATTTAGAATTCCCTCAGCACCCTTCCCCCCTCAAAATCAGAATCGTTCTGACCTCTGGATTTAGTGAATTATTTTCAGATGATTTTGTTGATAGCAAAATGTGGGTGAATCCGTCTTGTTTCCTGACAACAATGTCTCTGTACCGGTACGCACTCTCCGTTTGTCTCACGCTGAAACGTAGCCTTTTATCGAAAGGTTGATCTCTCCTGTCGTCGATAAACCTTCGTTTGCTGGCTGTCACTCCTGTTACAGATGTCTGTATGTTGGTTGTACCATTGGCTGCTAATGCTTCCATAAAGGTGGATGTACCTGGAAATAAGTAACATTCTAGTAATTACATTTTATTAGCTTAGCTGTTTCAGAATCCCCATTAGTGTGAAAACATTCAAGTCATATTAAGAAAACACAATAAATATGAAACTTGGTCCCCTGGAAGTTACCGAAATGTTACACTGTGCACAGAGCAAAACTAATGTGACAAAGGGGTCCAACAAATTCATTTTACAGTTGCTTGTGAGAAATACATTTTAAATAAGCCAAATGGACCAATTACATACTTATTTTTAGAAGGAAGGGAAAGGCTTATTTAATGTTCATAATACCAATGCACTTCGGTAGGTTAATGCTCTGCTTTTCTCCCTTTCCAACATCTTTAAGTCGTCTAACAGCATCACTAGTGCAAAGAGAAAGCAGAAGCCTTTTGTTTCAAATGCCACGAGAAGTTAATACATGGAAGAAAACGACACCTACAATAAGCCAAATACAGAACTTGATTGACAAGATCATATAAAGCATAATAGTCTTTAAAGGAAAATGGAAATGAAGAAACACAGACTATACTTCTGTGAGAGGGAAACAAGACCCATGCAGTGATTGATATTTTAGTGGATTCACAGACAATGAGATATTTCTCAAGTCTAAACAATTTTTGCTAATAGAATTGGCAAATACAGAATTGAGTCATTCTGGTCTTGTTCACAGTCACTTAAATAGACAGAATTTGAAGGGACACAAGTAAACGGGTCATTCCTCAGGACACACAAAAGGGACAGGTTTTTCTGTACTCCACATTAGAAACAGAACCCCAAATAATTAGCATTCATAAGAGAAAATAAGAGAACATCTTGGATCTATAATCTATCTGTATGTTAAAGTCTCCATGTAAAATCTCCACAAAATCTGGCAGGTCAGCGTAATGGAGTATGTGTGGGGGGAGGGGACAGTAGGGTTAAGGTGTTGGGGAAATGTGTTACAGGCCAAGATAGGAAAGTTCTGAAAGCCTTTTCCTGCCTACTGAGGTCTGAGACTTTGTTAAAATCTACTGGAAACCCACAGCCCTTATCTCACAAACAGGTACTACAGAACTTCATGCATATGATGTCTTAAAAAGTACAGTTAAACCACATATAAATTGTTAATTAAATGCCATTGATGGATCTTACTTAAATCGTCATTATCTTTCTGAAGAAGCTATATTTTAAAAGTTCTAATAATATGCAATGCTATGATTTTTTTTTTTTTAAACACAAGATACTTCAAACGCTTGTGAGTCCAGTGAAGACATTAAGCAGGCTCACCGAAATAACTGGAATATCCTATATCTTCACTTTTTAATCGTATCCAAATGTTGCTTGCTTTGACCCATATGAAGTATGGGAGACATATTAAGGGAAAGACTAATGAAATTAAAATTTAAAACATTATATGTTTTTCTATTTGTATTTCAGAGACTGTCTTCAGATGCAAGTGAAGTCTTTATATCAAATACTTTAAAAAAATAAATCTTTGATTATAAATCTGTTATGATTAATTAGGCAAGTTGACTGTCAAAGGAGCTATACAATAATAAGGTTTTATTTTACTTTTTAAAGTCTTTCTTGTTGTATTAGTGGTTTAATCCTCTTACCATATCACTTTTTGTGAAGCTAAAAACTCAATATTTTTCAATGGTTTAAAGTGAAGAGTAAGAAACTGAATTCAGTTTGTGATCAGTCTCAGAGACAGCAGAGGTGAACAAAATGAAATGGAAATTAATATTTTATATTGTCACAGAAGTTTCACATTTATTCCTAAATTTTTCAGGGCTTATCAAATTCCTTTTTTCATTTCAGCAGAGTAAATCAAAATTTGATTCATACCAAATATGAAATCGATGAGGGATGCTTTCAATACTTTTCCCTTGTAAACCACACTGTGTTCCCTTCAAAGGGAATTTGCAGGAACACCACTGTTGCCCCATATTTCATTAGGAACACAAGATGAAATGGTATCACTGGCTGCAACAGTTTGTTTTTCCATAGGAAAGGTAAATTAAAACAACTGAAATCACCTCTGATTTCTAAACCCTGATATAAGATTTTATGGCTTCTGTCCTTACCATAGCGAAAAAAGTGGAGAACAAGGAGAGCACAATAGACTAGACTAAGCCAAAAAAAAGCATCAGTAAACTTGTGTTAGAGCTTTGAGTATATCTTTTCCCATGACTCATACTTCCAAAGACGTACTCAAATACCAGAAAATTACTTCTGAGATGTAAGAGCAAGTGATTATACACTTTGAGACACAAAACTTTTGGCAAGAGAGACCAAGCTATAAACACCACACACCACTTTTCATGCTTATTGAATTGTCAAGAAACCTTCTGAGTTTTTGTATAAACTCTGTCTGCACTTGTCAATAGTTGCAGTTTCAAACCACAAACAAGGGACAGCTGCAGTTCAGAGGAAGAAATCTCCTACATCCAATCTTGTAAACACACTTTTAGGATACTTAGACTGGAATTAAAAACCTGTCTGCTTCAGAAACCGTACCTCTGCGCAGGGAGATTCGGCCACCTGGCACAGACTAGAAAATGGCACCAACAGAGTTAAAATATGTCCATTAGTGTTTTGTCGTTATCGCTGTAAGTTTGTGACCTTCTACACCTTAAATCGTAGGAGGCTCGCTCTTTTGACATTTGGTCCTCAAAAGTGAGGATACAACTCAGAGACATAAAGCAGTACTTCATGCTATATATCAACAGGCAAAGGTTGCATCACTGGACGGTCTTGGACATGTGCGGCAGCAAATGAGGATGAAAATAAAAGAAAAATTACCAGAGACAATTAACTCTGATCTCCTCACATGAAAATTTTGCATTGAGGTTACTTATTTTCAGGTTAATTACAACTATATTTTAAAATATAGATTTCATAACAAACCAACACCAGTTCTGCATTTTAATACGTTAATGGTGATAGCATGTCAAAGACAAACAAAACACCACAGCCCTCTCCTTTCAAACTGAGCCTTCCAAAATCAATAAGGGCTTGGAAAAAGACAATTTACCCTGGATATTGTCAACTAATGCAGAGCTGTGTGTGTTTGAGAGAAACAAACAGCTCTTATAGTTACAAAAAAACCCTTCCAACTGCGAACTGTTAATTAATGTGATCTTCTCAAACGTGAAGACATACTTCTACTGTGCAAAGCTTCACCATATAGATGCAAAATGGTATCAAGAAGACTCCTTGGTTTTGCAGCTGCTGATCAAAACCTGGTAACAGTCACCGTTTTCATGCAGCTGCTCCCACAGAAGAAAAAAAAAAAAGCTACGGGCAACAGATAAGAAAGGAACAACTAGTCCTATTCAAAAGGAAGAACGACACAAAATACATCAGTTGGAAGGGGGGCAGAACAGCAAAGGTCATCATCCCCATTCCGGTGTCAGAGAAGACAGAAAAAAGCCACCTCTCCAAAATATGAGGGGGATAACAATTAAAATGCATGATGCCAGACATCTAGTTAAAGAGTTAAAAAACCCACACCAAGTAACACACAACATCACAACAATCCAAAAGTTACAACCCCTAGCTCCTCTCTAAGCTATTTGTGCCTCACTGTTACTGTCTCCCAAATTCTGGAGAAGTTCAGTTTAGCTTATGTAGCAAGCCTGAAGGACAAACACCCCCCTCCCTGCAACAATACTGGGGACACATCCAAACAGGTGCTCTAACCACAGCCAAGCCTCTTGTGTGAGCTCCTTTTCCAGTATGCGTGTGCTAGTGGTGGTACTCTTAATTCAAAGGTTTGTCTGACAGAGCATGCTGTTTCTGAAAGGCTTAGGACAGATGTCCAAAGAATGAGCACGAGAAGATGGGAGGTGTGAATGGTGCTGTCTGAGTACCTTCCCAAACTCCAGCCATCAGAAATTTAACGACTCCTAAAATTTGCATGCCCAGAACCACAGGGTGCACCCAAACCATGTAATTAAATCCTTATCCCCCACGGGATTGTCCAATTTACTTTTGAAACCACTTCCAAAGTATCTTTTTGCAGTAAGTTGCAGAACTGACATCTTTACTTTCTTCATTCTTTTTATGACATCCCTTCTCCAGATTGATTAGTCTCAATCTTATTCACCCTTTCTTTTTCCAGAAGCCAGCCCAAGCCTGTCATTCTTCTCCATGCCTCTTCCTCTTCTACTAAATCTTGCAACAGGTTCCAAAACAGCATACAATATTCAAGATGGGGATTTATATTGTGGCATATTTGAGCCTTCTCTTGTCCTCTACTCCTTTTCCATAACAACTTTAAATTTTTTTTAAACTAGCTCTGAGCAGGTGTTTGCAGAAAACTACCCAAAACAAACCCAATGTCCTTTTCCTCAGCAGTAACAGGTATTCAGGAACCAGTCATTGTCCAGGCATGGTTTTATGTTTTGCTATAGGCGTAGTTTTGCATATAAGTCTGTTTTGTCCCCTTGCTATAGGCGTAGTTTTGAATATAAGTCTGTTTTGTCCCCTCCACCTTACTTAGCATTCATCTACACTGAAAGTAATCTCTCATTTTAATCACTAAATCACTTGGTATTTTCAGATATATCTGCAGTACTCACAAGGAGCTTCAGGGACCCTCCCCCGCACCATTCCTGTACCCTCATGCACCAACCATGTCCCCTCCCACACTAAGTGACAAAATGGTTAATAAGAAGCATCCCACTTGAATAAGCAAATGAACAAACACCAGCAACAACAATTTCTTAAAGTGTTAACTGCAAAAATAACACTGTAATTGTAACCGATTACAACTCAAGTACTGGAGAGGGAAAAATATGATCTGCAAAACTGATTAGAAAAAAAAAAATTAGATTAAAAAAAAGGAAAAAAATTAGTGCTAGAAGTAACTTGCATTTTTTCCAAAGTCCTTTCCATACTTTCACTGCTTTATAGTCCCCTGTATGTATAATCCACAAAACTTCACATCAGTTGTCCAGGGCAGGTTGCCTCATGTTCCCTTTTTGCCTAAACAGTGGTGTTTTGCTACATGTTCATACGTACTTGCAAGCTCTAACTGTAAACACTGTGAAGTATTTCCAGTCTTAACTCTGCACTACATCAAATATTTCACACAATAAGACACCAGCCATAGACAGTGATACCGCAATGCAAACATAATATATAACAGCTTCCAGTTATTTTTCCACCTCTGCTTCAGCAATTGCACAGCAAATATTTCTTAGAATTGCAGTGTATTGGCACAGATTATAGAAATTCAAAATGATGGTTCTAAAAAGCTATCAAAAGCTTACGTGCTCCAAGAAGCGACACTATGTATGTGCCCATTTTTTGTGTGTATGTATTTACAGCACTTACATTTTGGAATCAAACGAAAGTTCCAGCTTCCTTTGAATGCCACTATGAATATTTGTCAGAAGAAAAAAAAATACTGAAAAAATACCGAATCACCTAAAATACTGTTTTGCTCTGTGCTTCTGAAAGAATAGAAGTCATTTACGAAACAAAGATACATTTTACTTACATCCTTCCAGGATATGGTGGTGTACTGATGCAGCACACAAAACAACAGCGCTACCAATACCACCACCAAGCTGCGCATAGCCCAGCATTAGAAAAGGCATCCCCAAAGACGCCTGGGAGGAGAAGGGGTGGGGAAAGGGTGATACTTCTTCAAATCCTGGGCTGCTGATCAGTGTAATAATACCCTGGCGCTGGCGTTGAAACCTCCTCACAGCTCTTACTGTTGGGAGCAGGGGGGGGTGGGGGGGTGCACACTAACTTTTATCTTTTCAAATAAAGTTAACCACTTCTTGATTCTGTTTCCAGGAAATAGTTACACAGGGAACCAATTAGATGTTCTTCAGACACCTTCTGTTGGTTTTGCAAATACACAATGAGTGGAGGTTCTAAGCACAGACTAACAGGCAAATTGTTGTGGTAGTACTTGACGAAACATCATCAAGAGACAACTGCAACTCAGCAGTTAACAGTCCTGCAGTGGCTGGCAGGCTTGATTGTTGACGTCTGTCTACAATTCCTAAAAAAGCCACTTTCTCATGCTTTCAATTCCTCTTTTCCCTTTATTTTGGATAAGTGTTAATTTTAAATGCCACTTTGAAACATTGCTCCAATAAAATCTATGTTTCTGACAGGACGCTCTTGTGGACAAAACTAATATGATTAGAGACATACACACATACACACATGTACACTTGGTAATATTTCTCTACTTGATTAAGAGTTTTTCAGTCCTATACTAGTTTTCATCTTGGCTGCCATGCCACATTTAGAGTAATACAATACCCATTTTTTCCCTTCTGTATATAGTTTTCCCTGTTTATTTCATTATTTACAGCATCAATCAAATATATTTACATGTTTGCAATGATACTGTTAGGAAGATGGCAGCATTACTGGTTGCACTGGACATATGTTATATGCTATTTAATTATTTTTACTTTTGAATGTCTTTCCTTCTCAGAGCATTAAGCATCCATTTAAAGATACACGCGTAATGCCAACCAAAAATGCAACAAATCAGAACATAAAATTCTAGTACTAAAAGTAGGCAATCATTACAAGAGAAAACAGCATCTCTCCACTTAAGTTAAATATGTTTACCTTAGTCTGACTACTTTAAGTCATATAAGTGGAAATAAAAGAAAGTTTACATACTTTAAAAAGATGCGAATAACAAGACACTAGACCTAACACTTAAGACCACGGTTAAGACCATGCCCATAAAAACAACAAGGGTAACCTTATTAGTGCAATTTGGCAACAAAGCTCTTTAAAAGTCTGATTAAGTTTTACAGCCTTCAAAAAGGAATTCTGCATTTTTGTGCATAAGGTATTAAGTAATCTTTCCACATGCCGTCTTACAGTGGAAAAAAATGCCCCCCCATTCTAACAACTGCAAAAGGCTTTTCAAATACATCTCTATTCTTATTATTTCATTGGAAATATATAAACATTCCTTAAGTGAGCAAATCCTCTTTCTCCTTTAGCATAGCATCAAGATAAATTAGGATTGCTCTATTCTCTCCTTCCACTTCAGTTTTAGACTTGTTTTGTAGTGATTTTCTTTCATTGAATCTATAGTCAGGATACTACTGACAAACAGAAACAGTGCACATAATAATTCTCACCATTTTAGCTGTTACTCAAGGTGGCTGTAAGAAAAAAAAAATAAAAAAAATCCCAGGTCCTTCTGATATTACTCCAATCAAATAACCCCAGCCATATTTCACAGTAGCATGCACAAAAGTATTTGATGGGAAAAGCAAAGAGTTAGTTGTATTTCTTTTTTCTCACAAATCAATGCAAATAAGAAAAAACCTTCCCCAAGTTACAGACTCCTTTTTGAGGTCTTTTAACACTGGAAACATTTCATAAGGAGGAACTCCCCTATCTTGTCCTTTGATATTCTCGGAACTGCAGGTTATGATACCGCAGTGTTCATTCAAAATGCTCTCAAATTTGAGAGCTAAGTAAGGACGTCTCTCGGGGCTCATCTGTAGAGGAAAGCTATCGCAAAATAGGCTAAGGTTTAAACTCGAAGCGTATCCAGCTATTTCACACTAACTCCTAAGGTGAACACATTCTATATTAAGAGCACTTCATTGCAATTTAATCCAGTCCCCAAAGTGATCTAAAAAAAATGGCTCTCTTGATTGGGTAATAAGAGTGCCCAAATGTAAGGCTAGCCTAGAACAGATACTGCCAAAAAGACATCCCAGGAAGTTTCCTGTATAGACACGACCATATACATGCCGTGTACACATGACATAATTCTTGTAAGGACATCAAAACTTTCTAAATCGTTAAATTATTAATGAGATTTAGATAGATGGGCATAGCATCACTATGTTGGCAGAATACTTTCATTTACCTTCTTTTTGAAAGCAACCTCTCAATGAGTATTTACATTTCATTCTTATCACATAGATGAGTCTTTAAATACCGGGGTTTGCAAGAGCTCCATTCATAACTGCCCACAGAAACATTTGGCATTTCAATGCAGAAAAGCAGTAGGCAAAGAGGGCTAGAGGGCTTTTAGAGGTTCAGGACACTGATGTGTATGTACAGGGCTTTACAGGAGACCCCAAGCTCTTGAGCGCTCAGAGCATCTGGACTGAGCATCCCTGCTGGGAAGAAGCATCTCTGGTTTTACAGATCTACCTCAAGGAGGTACGTGTGCCTTTCCAGCCACTCCCTGCCATCTGTCACTAATGGAAGATGTCTCGACCTCCTGTGGGACATTCAGCAACAGGTTCATTAAAAGGTGGCCAATGGATAGACTACCTGAAGCCGTATGAGCTTGCAGCAGAGGGGCCATCTTCCAGTACACGAGTGCATGAAGATGTGTGCCTTAACGTGGCCAGCTGTAGCCTATGCTTGGGTAGCCTGCAATACATAACATTGCTGGCTGCTACCAAGACAGGCAGTCTGTTCTGCAGCAGCACCCCCTTATCAGAAATGACTGACCTTGGCAGAAATAGCTGGCTGGGGTGGGAAGGGGAAGCACAAAGGAGGCATCTCTTGAGTCTTCACTTGAGTCTTTTGGGCACCTTTTAGAGATGAATGGCACATTCAGAAATGCATGTGCCAAGCAGGTTCTTACTTTTGATTCAGAGGTATTCAGTGCAGAGTAGTCTCCACTGGAGAGCCAAGAAGATTTCTGAAAGACCCTGCCTTTAGGCAAAGCACACAACTGCTATTTACACCACATCTAAAGAAGCATTCACAAATTGTTCTAGAGGTAATCTCTCCCCCAGTTTTCCCAATATTCTGGGAAAATAAGCCCACATTAAAAGCAGGATGATGAAAGGTGTCTTTGGGTATCCCATGCAACAGATGCTGGGCACTTACCTGCTCTGAACTGAAAAAGTGATTCAGAACAGCGTACCACCTTGCCAAATTTGTCCTTTTATATTGTTGGAGAGGAATAAATCCCAAATACCTACTAGCAACAGCTGAAATTAGGTATTATGGAAAGGGGTAAGTAAATACAACCCGTGCTCTCAAGATGAATCTGATCTCTCCTTGTTTTTGGCAACACTAGCTAGGATCAGAGGGTATGTGAGGACATGCTTCAACTGGAGAATTCATGATTATCCAGAATTCCTTAGTCTTTCTATATTACATAATAACAACAACAACAATAATAAACAACAAAAAAAAAACCCAAAAAACAAAACAAAAAAAAACAGAGAAAGTTCTAAAGTCAACACTAGGAAACTTCTGAGAGTAAAAGACTTGCATCAGATACTTTGCATGAGGAAAACTTATATGATACCCTTCCTCAATTAGGCCTTGTCCTGTATCACTGCAGGCAACTACTAGAAAATACAGGAGGCATTTGTCTCCACATCATCTTGCCCATCACCTTGTCCCTCATCTTGCCTCGCAGCTTGGCCCTGAGTACAAATGGTGTGGTTCTCCATGTTGTGGGATTTGCAGAGATAGCAAAGATCTTGAACGTGGCCATGAGTCTTGGAAAAATGCCCACCATAAGAATAAGTTTTCCTCAAATTTTGAAATCGAGAATATAGTGGTAAACAAGCAAATCAAAAAACCATGCCCAGGGTAAATCACAAGAAAATAACCAGAGCAGAAGGCAGTTACCAGAGAAGGCAATGCTCCAATCTCAGCCAGCAGCTGGGAGGAACTGGAGGCAGTGAGCTGCCCTTACACGGCAGGATGGATATGCATGGGTAGCATTTGGGTCCGTACTCTTCATATTGCTGAGGAAAGCAATCAGCTGCTTTTTAAGACCTTAGGCTTTTGTAAATATGACAACAGTCAATGAAGTAGAAGAGTCTATCAAAGGGAAGAATCTCACAGACAAAAAACCCCTAAACTGATAACTCCACAAAACACTAATTAAGTAGTTAACACATGCTGCCATGCATAGAAAATGATGCAGAGCTTCTCAAGTGGCTTCCCTCAGGCTACAGAGCAAGTCAGTATACAAGCCAGGATTATTAGTTACAGGTGGTCCCAATCCCCAAAAGCTACTTTCCCCTGTAAAAATCTGCTTTTATAAAGTACTGTCTGTTTTTTTTTTTTTCCTTTCCAGAAATTGTATGCATCTAAATTAAAGTACAAGTAGCAATATTGATACTATTGCTAGTCAGAAGAGACAGCTAAGGAAGCAAAGGAATAAGCACTATATAATATTTAAGCGGGACATTGTTTCAGCAGCATCAATATATTAATATGAAACCACAGCCTCTAAGAGACTACAAGGACTAACATTAGGAGGTTGAAATTTTGAAGGAGAAAAAAAAATAATCAAGAAATTAGGAAGTTACAGATGTGGCAGAGAAAAAAAAACCCCACAAATACAATGTGGTTTAAGGCAAATCTCAGAACACGCTTAAAAAAAGACAAACTAGTGAAGTTCTATCTCAGAGAGTAGGACTTAGCAACTACTATAAACCAGGCCAAAAACAATGAAGGCTTAGTTAGGTACCATAATGCCTGTTGCTACACAAAACCAAGAACAAAGTATATCATATTTGATGCTTTAAATCACAGTGTGCAGCAGTGTTAGAGATAATTTTATAGCCTGTGTAGTTGGTAATAGGAAAGTAAGGTTTGTCTGACTAATTGTAGATGGAGGTAGGAACACGTCTTTGCACAGGAGTCACACTAGTGTGGTCATAGTTCAAGTGTCACTTTGTAGATTCTTTTAAAATATTGTCACTGCAAGTACATGGAAGGACTTGGGTCCACAACCCGGCAATTTGAGAA
>VYZM01002914.1:157292-174767 GCA_013398915.1 Dromas ardeola | reverse complement strand
CTCCATTTGAATTTCGGGCTTGGGAATTGTTAGAACTCCAGTTGGTGCAATTCCAAGTCCAGTGCTGGAGCCTCAGATGTTCAGTGGGAAGTTCATAAAGCTGTGCTCGGACTTACATTTACTAAGAGGTGGTTCATGGGTGACAGGCTCTGAACATCTTTAGATACAGCAGACTCCTAAAATACCTAATCTTGCCCTAGGAAACAATCCATTAAGAATACACAGAGAAGCCAAAAATATTAGAGGAAGTCACTACATAAAAGACAGAAGAATTACCATTAAGTAAAGCAAAGATCGTGTACACACAAATAATGGGACTAGTACATAACTAGTCACAATTGTGAGCTCAGTTTTAATTTGGAAACCATTTAAAACGTGTCATAGATGAGACAAAATGATAGATGAATTGCATGACTGGTTTCCTGAAGCCTGCCACAGACCCACCTGTTCAAGTCAGATTCCGACCACTAAACAAAGAGAATAAAGAAAATAGAAACAGGACAGTATCAGCAAATGGAATTGAAATTTAATTTCTACCAAGATGAATGCTGTGCAATTTTAGATAAATGCGTTATGTAAAAAGACACTGCTTTAAATACCGTTTAGACAAATAGCAAGACACCCCAGTCATAAGGAAAGGGTTTACAAATGGAACTAAGCTTATACAGTAATTTAATTATTTTCTTCAGGAGTGAGATGTAGCTTCAGTTAATTCCACATGGTTAAACAGGTCAATAGGAACTGAGGGGAAAAATAGAATATGCTATACTTACAAGAAAATAGGAAGTAAAGAACACTGGGAAGAATACAGGGAGATGCTAAAACAGATAAAGAACGGTATTAGAAATGCAAAGTAAAAAACTCTAAAGTTCTCATAGTTACAGATGCTAAACACAAATTATTTTTCCAGTGATAAAAAAAAATAAGAGAAAGGAGAATTAGACCAAAAATAAAAGAGTGAAATGTAGTGTAAGTTACAAAGTCAATTAAAATATTGGTGGGGACACCAGCATGCCATAAGAAGCCAGAGAAGATTTATAATGAGCATGAATATATTGTATGTATAACAAATGACAGACTAAAAGGTCTGAAACATGGCAAGATTGCTGACTTACAGTAAAAAAAGAGAAACAGACAAATGTGATAGTCTATATAGGAAATGTATTATAGTAAGTGAAATACCTCCGAGACTTGCTTGCTTAAAGACTAGCAAATTTGGAAGGTAACACAAGTAATAAGACTTGTATTGATGTAGTTTCAGAAAGAGTTGGAAAAAAAATTAAAAAAAAAAGAAGCCTTAAAACTCTGTAGTTTATTTCTATTTATAAACAAGACTGCTCTCATAAAGTCATGTTTCAAAAGTGCCCTTCCAATTAAAACCTGCTGGGGATCGAAAGCAATACTCAGGAGAGCCATACTAGATACTGCAGGGAGATTTCATCTTCTTACAAGACTTGACTCATTACTTGCCATATATTTTACCAATATTTTGCAGTTTCATACCATTACAAAACACGCACCAGAACCCTCCCTATCATGTACGCTTACATCTAATGTAAATTTCAGGATTTTAAAAAAATATCTCAACACAGGAGCAACCCTATTTTGCTCAGCATTGAAGCTGTATACAGAGAATTATTCTCAGTGATACAAAGTTGGAAATTGAAAAGTAAAAATTTTCTATCTAAAATTAATTTTACATTATAAGATCCTAAAACATTTAAGTTTCTATTGATACCAAAAAGTGGAAGTTAATAACGACAAAGATTTCAAGGTTATTGTATGCTAAAATTGATAACATTCTGTCATTGGGAGTCTGATATACAAAGTTATAATAAACTCTGCATCTCCATTTGATTTCAGAATACGTTGCCTTATCACTAGTACATTGCCATAAGGTCAACAGCAAAGATATTGCTTATAGTTTTCTATTCTGTTATTATCTGTACATCAACATATTGGTGATTTACAAACCCAAGCACTTTGTCCATCTTTCATTACTACAGTAGATGACTTTTCCAATATAGCTACACCATAGAAGATACCACACCATCAGATATTCCCCCCCCACAGCTCAGTTAAAATACTATGGAGATCTCAAAGGAGTTTATCTTCAAGATGTTCTTTTGAATCCTTATAATTAACAGAAGTGCTGCAGTGGGATCACCTTACTTTTTCATTAATTCTTAAACAAAATTATATGCTTACTGAAATTTCTAGAAGAATGAATGTGGTGTTTTGTTAAATAAATAAGTAATTAGATAGAATGATTACTCGCCCCACGCCGGTCCTTTTTTTTTCAAACCAGATAAGAGACTATGAGCAAGAAGCAGCATGATCATATGCTGGCTCAGATCAGACTAACACTGCAAATGTATTAACCAAGTTCACCCCTGCTACCAGGGGAAAGAAGTCTACTGCATGTCTGTCCTTGGGATCAATTGTTCTTGCCAGCAGACCGGCACTCCATTTAGCTGGCAAGTTCAGAAAAATCAGCCAAGGAGCTTCCATGAACCTCACCATACCCCTGTGATCTGGGCAAGCAGCTCATACAAAATTACTTTTTGATACTTAAGTACCAGTCTAGTTTACACAACATGAAAATTAAGATTTGTTTCCCTTCACCGCTCTGTTTCTTCTTTCTATAGTCTGCCAGACCAGAAACAAGTAATTCATCACAGGTACTTCTGTCTAACCCAGAAACAGGGCAGCTGGGTTCCTTAATACCTTCCCTCCCTTCACTGATACATCTGCTGAACAATTCCACAAAATCTTCTGAAGTTAAACGAAATTTCAGTTTAAAACTATTCACCATCATCAGTGTTTTTAACTCATTTGACTTTCCTTTCCCAGTCAGTCTTCAGTAAGACAACTGGAATCCTAAACCAAATTTACAAAAAACATTAAGGATAGTTCAACTACAGCAAAATATCAAGGGAAAAGTATTAGTGTTTTCCTACTCTGGGTTCATTATTTGGACAGAAATACCAACTTATGACCAAGTAGCAAAAAATGAGTAATAAACTGACATAAACAAATGAAAACATGCCAAAAAACCCACAAAACCTGACAAAATTAATTTAGCAGCAGGAACAAGCCAAACATTTCTGCAGGGTGCACTGGGTTAGCTTTTGGCTTGACCAGTTCCTGAGTGCTGCTGCTGACCAAGCTGGGCAGCGAGAACGCGTAGGAAGGGGGTGGTGGAAAGAGAGCACACGATAACCGAGAGTAACATGAAAAGGATGTCTAAAGAGAACAGCAACGCATTTCGTTCAAGTTTAAATAACATACTGACTAGCAGATAACAATATAGAAAGGAGTAAGTATTTCCTCCTGCAAACCATTTAATTATGAGATCGAGTCCCAGTATTGCAAAATAAACTCCAACGTTACTGATTTATCCACATAGGAAACTGGCAGGATTGAAGTCATCAGGGAACAGGTATCACTGTAGCGCTACATGCTCTTTCATGCTCCACAACCTAAAGCATTTAAAAAACCCCAAACAAACAATAATCTGCTGTGAAACTATCTTCTGATATTTCAATAAACATTGAGATTATGAACTAATTTTGCAAGCGCAAGGTGACTTGTAGTTTAGAACAGATCTATGGACGAGTTTGTTAATACTGTAGAAAACAGCCCGTGATGTAAACACTTCAAACCTTCCCAAATGGAAAAATCATGAGAAAAACGGATGCAGGTATCTGCGAGGGAAATACAGGACATTTCATTGCTGCCATCAATTTGTAGTTTATCAACGCTTACCTGGAAAGCCAAGAAACCAGAAAAGTTGTCACAGAAAAGAATATGGCATCTGAAGTAAACAGATTGTCCCACTAAGACGTGAGCTAGAGCCTTGGGAGGCAAAACCAGCCATCCGCTGAGGCTGCCACAGCCTCCAGTGGGACGAAGCACGAACAGGGACAGTCAGAGAAGCACGACTATTCATTACCTCCTCTTCACAAAGAGGGACTTCCCTCCCTGCTCAGTCTGGGACTGTCCCTACAGCATGACTTTTGACTATAATAAATTCTAGAGTAAACTGCATGGAATAGGAAAGGAGACTAACGTTTAAGCTGAGGCTCCAAAAAAATCAGTCTAACAAATGCTTCAGTAAGTCCCTGGAAAAGTTTGTTAGAGAGTGCCCTAACATCTCTGAAAATAACATTAGCACAATATGTACTCAAAAAGCTGATTTGGGATTGTTTAGTTGCTGACTTTGTCAGCCTTTTGAAGGACACAGAGAACAGTGCAACTGATAGAGCCTCTAAAGCTCTTGGGAAAGTTGTTTTTTCTAACCTAATGGCTACGGTAAATAGCAGACTTCATGTCAAAACACATTCCTTCTACGTGCCATGACGTGTTGCCCATCATTACCAGCCCACGAAACAGCTTTGTTTTCAGAGAGAGAGACTCACACCGTGCCACTCTGGGTGGTTCTCTCACGACTGCTCCCTCCAAAGACAAGTCTTTCACCGTGCGTCACTCTGTGCATACCAGGCAGCAAGCAACGACCTTCTCTTTCTTTTAGGCTGCTTAAGGTTTAAAACATTACGGTTTAAAGTTTAAAATTTCCTCTTGTTTCATCTAGCTTATATACATTCCCTGTAATATATGAAAAATGAATATGATGACAACCATGAACCAGGAAGCACTGAAGAGCAGAGGTGGGCAAATAATGGATTTTGGCTCAGAGGGTGAGCTGGGGGCGCAACAAAAAACCTAAACAGGTTCTCTTCTGTTTTCCTGTTTTCAGATTTACTCCTTCTATGTAGTATCTTTCAAACTGTTCTGAACCAAAATAAAAATGCTGCTTTGAAACAAAGTCAGATGCGTATTTAATAAATTAGACTCATTTGTAAATAGGATTCCGCTCTTCCCTGTCCTAAGCTTTTTTTGCTACAATTTCTATTGTTAAAAAATTGTTGCCCATATCTATATTCAGTAGTAATATAATTATGGTATTTATTAATAGAGTTAATGCAGTAGTTTTAATTCTTTTGCTGTGTGAATCTGAATACATGTTATTCAGGTTACTTGTAGCAAAGATAAATAAGAAACATAATAAAGTTTGCAAACACTAATACAGCATTAAACTCACTAGATTCTCCTTGAGGAAGGTTAAAATTGAAGCAGAACAAACCCAGCGCTATATCCTACAGGTCGGTTTAAAATTAATCATTACTTTAGTCCCACATGCATTTAGCTGAAAGCCAGAAATGATTTAATCTTAAATTCTAAGATTGGAAAGACATTTCCCTTATGTGGTAAAGGGAAACCAATAGCTTGAATTCAAGCCTGTGCTGTTTCAAGATCACCCTTTGAAAGGGTCTGTCAGTGATTTCACTCTGCTTTGGTAGCTTAAAAAATTATGCATGTCAGTGGTCACAAGACAATTGAAAACAACAACTTCTCACAATTATTTTCCTTCCAAAAGCATTGGAGAAAACCCCCTCTCCCTGTCAGGATTCCTCTACAAGACCCAAAGCATTCATCCCCCACGGGCTCACTAGTGAGCTGGTGCTCATGACCCCGTACAGTCGAACTACACAACCAGGCAAATAACCAGGACTCGCAAGCAAAAAAAAAAAGTGAAGTGTGGTCCATTTAAAATAACACATGTACGCTGCCCCGTGTTGCAATTCCACCTTATCATATGCCCAGGAGGCGTCTTTTAATGTTCTGATGCAACTAAATGCTTCAACAAGTAAATTCAAGCCAGACTCTGAAAGCAAAATGAGATTCCCCCATTTTGTAGTCCTCACAAGCAAACACGGCTCAACAGAAAACCAAGCACCTCCAGAGACACATGAATTATTTTCACTGAAAGTTTCCCTCATTAAAACTCTTTTCTCCTGCATCCTTGACTAGCGAGAATTATCAGTATGTCTGATGACCCAAGGGCATCTACAAAAGCAGATGGCATTCTGACTTTATTGCCCTTCCTGAAACACCCTCTACTCCACCAGATGACCCTCAGAGAGAACCTACCTCGATTTTACAGTTCCTTGCTTTTATCTCTGCACAGTGACACAACAGCTACTACCCTTTTTGCAAGCTGGCACGTTCTTTAACCACAGAGCTACAGGTGTTTCCCAATGACCCTGACGGATTCCCTGCATGTGAAAACGGTTTGACTGAATCAACAGCAGCATCTGCAGAGCAGTCTAGGGGGAGGAGGACAGATCAGAAGACAAAGGTCTCTTCCAGCCCTGTTTCCTAGTATTCTGTGATGCATATGTGATCACACTATGTAGCATTTATGCTTTTTTGTCCTGACCTAAAGGCAGTTGCTTTTCACCAAGCTGGAACACAAAGACAAGGTACCTGAACTGATGGTATCAGGTGCAGATTAGCAAACTGTAGACAACGACAGTGGGATTCTTAGTTAACTGCTGCTTTTAGTCCCGATGTCTGTGTCTCTGCCTGTGTCCTGGAATGAACCCTGGGGGGAAAGAAATCCTCTTCTGTGGAGATGCCTGAATATTTGCCTAGGAAGCCACAACCACAGCTCCAATATGTATCTGTACACCTGCCATAAAGCTTAGGGTCTCATGCTATGTAAGGTCTTTGCAAGAATGTTCCTACGGATTGTAGTCTCCATTCTGAACTGATCATTTCTGCAACGACCTCACTGATGTGAAAATTACTCCTGTTTCATACATTATTTGTAAAGTACTTCCAAATCAGGAGACTGGACTCTATGACTGGGTACAAGAAACGATAACCATCTAACAGTTTCAAAATAAGGATGCGAAAAATAGCCTGTGGTAAGAGGAAATTTCTAAATGATCAGATTAAAACTGACAATTCCCTTTTCTCCAAGGGTAAGGAACATGAACCAGGGGAAACTGCTAATCTCGTTGGTTTCAGCACAACCAAAACACTATCTAAATTAAATATGGGTGCTATTATTGGATAAACTTTGTGCAATACCTTTTGGACTGCCCAAGAGAGTTTATGGCCAGCTCTAGGAGTCATTCTCTGAGATGACCTTCTGCAATGCCTGGTGTCGGCAGGGTTGCAGCAAAAGAAGTAAAGTCAGTCTGATTCCTCTGATATTATTGGCCTTTAAGTGTGGGCCATAGAAAAAACACCTTTCCCCTGATGTCAGGGAGCCAGGAATATCTGATAAAACAACAGCAAGAGTGGATATAAAAAGTTCAAGAGTACCTGTTTCCCTGGCTTACTGCATTTATTGAGGGGGGATGACAACAGTTACGTTTTGAGGGTATTTTTTCCCTTTCTTAGACTTACAGTGTTTTAACAGCTGCCTGGTTTGTCCAGGGTTGCCCACTGTTACTATATTATTTCTGAATGCTGAAAGTTACTTGATCATCCAAAGCACTTTGAGGGGCAGGGGCGAAATCAGGTCTTCCATAAGTCTCAAACAAAGCAGAGCCAGTTCCCTCTTGAGGGGTTTCGGGTTCCTCCGTTTCTTCCCCCTAAATCAAGCATTACTTTGTCAGGGAAACACCACTGTGAGCCAAACCAGTGTTCAGTAGCCGAACAAGAGCTGCAGGTGGGTCTTCCACCCTGGCAGTGATTTTGTCCCTCCATCAGTTTGGAGGTGCCATCCCAGGCTGGCAGGCAGGAGATGGTGGGCTCCCAGTCGGACAGACACAGGAAGGATGCGGCAAGGGCATGGAGTCACCCCTCTACAGCGAAGCACAGGATTACGTTATAGAAGGATAAAAAAGGCTGATGAAATTTGTCGAGAAGGAAGAGGGCGGAGGGGAAAAGGAGCTGAAGCAGAAAGAGTCCTCAGCTGCGTGCCTGCAGAAGTAGCCACAGCTGGTTGCAGTTTGGTGTGAGCAGCCCCTTCCCCACCTGGTCTGCTGGGAGAAGAGACTCGGCTGTCCCTGCCCCAGACGCCACAGCCCTCCCACTACAGTGGGGGCCAGTTACAAAACTCACTCCCCTCAAAAAAAATAGAAAAATTAAGTCTTTTTAGAGAAGCCTTGCTAGCGGGTGCAGTATTTCTATGTTGAGGAGATCCATTCACTGAAAAGGAGACTGCTTCCTCTGCTGTTACTCTTATGTTAGTAGGAAACATTTGCCATCACCGTTACATTCATTTCCAAGCCAGACTGTGTTCAGTGTAGGCGATCTTCAGACAATGTAATGGATAAAAAACAAAGAGGTTTTTGCTGAGTGTGCACACAGCCAAACGTTTTCAGAAAGACTTAAAAAGGTGGCCAAGTCTGAACAGATTTTAACATGATAGCAAAAGCACATCTCTGACACAAAGGCCAAAGCTGTGTTAAACAGCAAATCATTGCACAAAGGCTTGTGTGACGGGCAGATGATCCCTCGCCTTCTTTAACAATTTAGATATTCAGATAGCAAACTCCTGAGCAATGTATGACGTTCTCAGGATATGGGAATCCCTGACATCCCATAAATTTCTTCCATGTAATTCCCTCTGATGCAACCCCAATATTTACCACAGAACTTTCTGCGATTGACTTTTTCCTTTAGTTTTCCTTTTCCTTTATTCTTATGGTAATGTGTTTGATTATGGATGACAGGTGAAGAGCCTGAGGTTTCTGCCCTTCCTCTTCCCAAAGGGCTAAAAACTCAAGCAAATAAAGTCTCATCACTGTTCCCAAAGTTTAAATACTGCAAGTAAGATGGCTAAAAACAAAGCCAACGCCCACAAACGTGACATATAACAACGGTTCCCTGCTACATTTTCAATGGAAATCTACCCATTAGATATTGCTGTCCACTGCAAGTTAGACTGTGTGAACAAACACACACTAAAAATTCCGTGAAAACTTTTTTTTTTGTTTTAAAATTTCTTCCTGGAAAAGATGTTCCTTTATCTATCATATTAAAAGAGGTTAATTTGCACTGAAAATTGTTCCTTCTCATCTGCTTAGCAAAGCTGCATTTATGATCCAAGAGACTCAACTATTGTTTAATTTGGTTTTTGTAATTTTTTTGCTAGTGTAATTGATTCTTCTACTATGTGGATTTTAGTATCAAACTTCATTAAAATAATAAAACATAGGCTTATCTAATTTACATCTGCAACCTCTATTTCAAAAATTGCTTTTGTTATTTCTTGGCAAAGACTCATTTCTTGGTTAATTTAACAATGTGACCAAATTAAGACCTATTTTCTTTTACAGAATACAACAAAGTACATACTCTTAAGTATTACTATAAAATAGCAAAAGTGAAATACAATCAGACGTAAACAATCAGAAGCACATAAATATTTTTCTGTATATATGCATTTATCACATTGTGAAAATCAGTCATTCAAAGCAAGTATTCACATCCTTATTGCAAGTTCCAAGTGCTGAAGTTTCATAAATAAATAAAATAATAAAAAACTCCAACACTTAAGAGTAGTTCATAAACACCAACACGAGATTTAAAGCAAAAAAGGCCAATGCAACTTGGAACGCATTAGCCAGACTGTAACCTTAGGAGATGAGAGAATAAGAATATCAACATTATGGCAGTCCTAACCACTACAGCAGTGGAGCATAGATGGAATATTGCTTCTGTTGTTCTTGTAACAACTGCAATAAAATTGATGTAACAGAATCATGGGAATTTCAGGCAAACACATTTGGTCAAACAGAGTGTTTGTCTATAGAATTCCTTCGGTTTATAACAATGTACAATGTTTTGAGAGAAAGATACCCAGACAAAGAAAATAAATACCCTCTCAACTTTCAAATATTTGTCTTTTAGCTGTTAATCTGTTTCACAAGTTAAAATGTCTAACAATAGTTGTAAGAGGAAAAACCCAAATACAGTCCCTAAACCAACCACAAATACTGACATCATAGGGAAATCTAAATATTTTAAAGATGGAACCAAGACCAAATGAGCAAAGTAAAGAACATCCTTCTGTAGGACTTCACGCTAAAATTAACTGGCAAAAAAAGGGGGCTGCGGAACAGCAACCACCACATGAAGCCCAAGTATCTTCTGCTCAGGAAACTTGGGTAGATTTGGGGGAATATGGTTTCAAAATACGAGATGTTTTACTGAAATTTTTACTCAGTGAAGCCTGTGGTGCTCTTGTTAAATGTTCCTTGTCATCTTACAGATTTTTACTGTTTAAATCCTTTCAGGTAAGCTAGAAATTAGAGAGTAACATGTTTTCTGCAGGTTTCGTTTCTATCCCGCCACTGTTCCCTATGCCTTTTCACCTCATAGCAACTGAAAAACTGTGTTATACAGTGAGGGCAAAAATCAGAAAACCAACCAACCGATCAAAAAGCTAAGAAACCTATTAGTATCAAAAACCAAAACCTCACTATGAAAATTGCACTGAAAAGCTAAAACAAGAGGCCAGAATGAGTGAAGATAACATACAGAGAAATAAAAAGTTTAAATCTGAACTTAGTGTTGAGGTATGAGGTAAGAGGGGTTTTTTGTCTGAGTAGCAATAGCATAGGACAGTATCATAGTATCTGCTCTACTGTAAAAGAATAAACTGACTTTAAAGAAAAAAATTTCCAAAAAAGCCCCTAAAACACATCTGCACGTCTTGACAAGTGAAATGCAGCTTTTTATTAAAAACACAAAATAGAGCTTTGAAGATATATTAGCTCCTTTATGTAAAGATCAGAGCATGGTAACCTATCCAAACAATTATAAAGCAATTACCAACCATAATTACACCAACTTTACTTTAATTATGAGCAGATCAAGCACCATCCAGTGAATTTAATGAAGGCTCATACTGGAAATGAGAAAAAAATCCGTAAGAAAGAACATATCCACATGTCCCCATAACATAAAATAAGCTATGTGATACTGAAAAAGCACTATGGTCTTGGCATTTGCTTATTTTAAGCCAAAAATCTAGATGTCAGGAATACTACAATTAATTACCCATTATTGTTGGTTACTGAAAGAAGCATATAAAATTACTAACTTTGTATTCTGTAATGCAAACAAGACAACTCTACCTCCCAGCTGGAACCATCTATTTTATTTATATTACATACTGAAACTAGGTCCAGACAAGTAATTTCAGATGTGTCATGGGAAAGCACTGATGAGATGCGCCTAAAAAATAGTAGTCAGAATCCCTTTTTAAAACACTCTACATTTTGCAGGCCACAAATTGTTCAATGATTTGCTACTGAGCCTTTCTCCCACCAGAATGAATTTTGCAAGAATCACATGAGAAAACCATTAGAAGACTAAAAGAAACGGAAGAGACAGGAAGAACCCTTGGCATCCACGAATGAAATTACTCTTGACCGAATATAACTGTCTTCAAAAAACTTAAGGATTTAGATCAACCTGATACTTTTGCAGCATTTCCTACCAGCCTAAAGAGGTGTCTTAATGACTTCACACTGAGCTGAGGTCTCTGGCATGACTAGACAACAGAAAAGTTGAGAAGCAGAGATTTTCCATGTACTTACAGACACAGTCTCAGGGAATCTTATTATCCTGACCTTTAATAACATGCAAAAAAAAAAATGAAATAACCAATTCATCAAATTCTGTAGAGTCTTAAATTTAAGGTAGAGATATGGAGATTATTACCTGTTAGATTTAATCATGTTATTAATTCAGAGCAGCAGACTCAGACAACGAAATTTGAATTCTCCCTAATTTAGGCAAAAAAAAAGAAAAAACTTGATCCTAGAGTCTGAACAGTACATTTTTTGAGCAAAAGCCTGTTACACTGACAAAAAAAACCAAAGAATGTGGCTTAAAGAGGATTTCATCTAACTCAGATACGGTAACAAGCACAGCCACGGTTATTATTTATCACCTATACACCACATAAATTCCCAGCTAGTTTGGATATCTGTTACATCTGTAGCAATGCTGATCTGTGAATTTATAAGGCATGAGTCTCTGTTGTGCGTTTTATAGGGCAGGTAATATTAGACATACTTAATGTTAGACACATTGATGTTAGGTTCGTTCTCCACGTCATCTGAAATAAACTTCTAGTGACACTAATTACACTATCAAATAAACATGCAAACACTTCTCCTTAGAAAATCCAGATTTAAGAACTATATTATGCCACTCCCCTCACACGTGCACTAGAAGGAAGCTATCCCACTGCAGCCTTCACATAGCAGTAGTTATGATTTGCCACTGACAAAAGCAAAAGCAAAGCTGCAATTGCATGCAACCACAAAAGGTCCTAAATTAAGTATTTCTGGTCAGCCGATAAACCAAGACAAGTTTCTCATTTGCACAATGAGCCAGGACACCTTTCCTGTCACCATCTGGTGTCAAAAGTATCACTCCACACTCCAAACTTTCCAGATTACAGAAACTACTACCTTTTAGAAGGGTATATTGCTTTTGAAGTTATACTGCCTCTTTCTTCTGGCAAAACGTTACCTCTTACAGAACTATAAAGATCCTAGTAAACATGCTGTGACAACTCATCATCTGCAGACTGTATTTAAATTTCGAGACATGCATTTGTATTTGTTAAACTGTTGCACATACATTTGAAGTCAGGTGGTCTTTATTGGTGTCTCGATGAAAAGAAAATAAAAAGTACAGGACAAAACCTACTAACTATTTTTCTTAAACACGGATAATTTGTAATTAAATTTAACTGTAAAATATTCTAATCCTTCTGAGTGGTGACCTCGTGAAGTGGGTGCTTAAAAAGCTTGAGGTCATATTTACCTTGCAAACATGAAAAACCCAACACTGGCTAGATTTGTCAACTTTCTAGAATATGTTTAAAACCAGTAAAAGTCAAAGGTTTTTAAGAAAGTCTCAAGGTAATGCTTTATTACTCAGGACATCACATAGCTGTACAAAAGCAGTCTTTATGTGAAAAGCATGTAGGACAATAAGACAAGTGGGTTTTTAGTACACACACGCTGTTTCTTTAAGCCTGCAACAGGAAGCCAGAGCCCAGATGGGAAAAGTCTTAGCAGAAATTTACTTAACTGAAGCTCTGCCAATTTATAATTAGTGACTTCATCCATTACACCTTTTTTTTAAAAAAAAAAAAACCTAACCAGGTATTTTGTTTGAGCACAAAAAATTTCCGTATTTCTGTACAGTTATCAAACAATATGGAGCTAGATGATGACTTTGTTGTATTATTTCAAGGTAGGAGTGATAAAATTAGATAAATATGAAAGTCATCCATTCAGTACATATTCTAGTATTATATAAATTTCTGAGATATTTTGAGAATTAGTATTTCCCCCTACTCTCTGAATCACAAAGCTTAATTTAAATGAGCAGAAGCCCGGTAACAAGGCTACTAATTCATGTACTTAGAGTCTAAGTGATTTATAAATCATTTACCTTCACAGAGAAAAAGAGATTAAAATAACTATGGCACTGTTTTTAAAAAAGGATGAGGATCCCTACCTGAAACAAATACAAAACATAAGAAACTGCCTGTTTTCTCCCACAAAGAGTAGGAAGTATGTGGGAAAATAAAGCATTGTGACTGTGGTATGAGCACAAACAAGCATAAACCCAAATTATTGAAACAAGTAGTGCATAACTTTTTGGAAAGTCTGGAGCTAAGAATGAAACAGAAAGTGCAACTGATTCAGCAGTGTCAACTACTGAAATTGCAAGTCACTGTGCAATAAAAGAGCTGGAGCACTACAAACACTGGGAAGGATTCCCATGGAAAAAGATGCGCTGTAAATCACTCCTCCTCCAAAACCAATACTTAAAATAACTGTAATTACAGAGTTCCTTGGTCGAAACATGTAGTTAATGCTACCAAAAGGAAATCAGACCAATGAAGTCCAACGCTCCAAAACATTTAAAATAAAAGTATGCATGGAGAAAAAAAAAATTAAAAAGGAAGCGAGAAGTGAATTTGCTGTGTGTCACCTGACCAGACTG
This sequence comes from Dromas ardeola, assembly GCA_013398915.1. Classification (NCBI taxonomy): domain Eukaryota; kingdom Metazoa; phylum Chordata; class Aves; order Charadriiformes; family Dromadidae; genus Dromas; species Dromas ardeola. The sequence continues at coordinate 160,925 of VYZM01002914.1, read as the reverse complement.
AGCAAGCATTGTAAAGACAACATCTACAGATCCTGGGCTGCTAATCTCCTGAGCGATCTTTAAAATCTGACAGGCAAAACATTTCACATTGTAGCTGATTCAGGAACAGCACCCACTTTGATTCACAAAACCTGATTAAAATGTGAGGCAGTCATAAATTAAAGCAGCCCAAGGTCATGCTTGATAGAGGGATGGACAAACCTTACCTGGGGCAGTTCAGAGGCTCTCATCACACACAGCACACCCAGAGGACATGCAAAGATCTTTTCTGGGAGAGGGGGCCACAACTTAAGCGCCCCACAGGCACCTCTCCTCGCCACAGAAGAGGAAGGTGGGGCAGTGAGTGCAGCCCAATCCTGCACCGAGGCAGTGAAATGCTGGGCCTTTCTTTCTGGTGCCAGTCAGAAAAACCAAAACCACAATCTAGCAATCTCACTGAGAGGAAAGAAAAAAAAAAAAAAAGAAGGAAAAAAATGAAAGAAAAAAACCACAACATTTTCTTTCTACCGTGGTATACTGGTGCAGTAGATGTAAATAGGGTATTAATAGGTTATTAAACTTCGCTGTGAACCGTGTGTGACTTGTCTTTAGCACTTCTTTAGCTTCACAAGGAGAAAATGAGGAAGTCTGCAGAATCTAGAAAATCTCACAAATGCTAACATCACCCCTAAATTTGAGAAACAGCAGAACATGGTTAGGAAGTCATGGAAGGTAATCATAGCTCCTGGACTAGACAAGCAGAAAAAGGTATGCTGTGACAGATCAGGAGGGTAACTGGGGCAGTGGTTATAGGAACAGACTGGGGGGGCTGATGCAAAACCCACAACACTTGAGTATTACACTTCCACCTGTACATATACTTGGACCTCTGCCGTTTATTTTTTCAATAAAATTTTGGCTCCTGCTCTTGGCTGCATGATTTTGAACACCCACCCAACCCCCAAGAAACAAAAAACCACCACCACAACCACCTCCACACACCTGCAACCAAACTCTACAGGTTGCTTGAAATCAAGTGAATGACCTAGTGATAAAGGGGAAAAAAACAGAAGAAAGAGATAGGGTAGATGCGTTTGGCACTGGTGGCATAACAAGATAAGAAATTATTGCCTAAGGGTAATAACCATTGAGAGGTGAGAGAAGCAAGGCATATGAATAGTTGAAAAAAAAATATGCAGAAACATTATCATTTATACACTATCACATTAAAAATACTTTTCAAGTACAAAGGTCTGCCCTGGGCCCAATTCTAGTCAGTATGTTTTGTGCAAGACTTGGATAATGGAAGAGCAACAATACTCATGAAATGAACAGATTACATCAAACTGAAAGGACTGCACGCTTTCAGAAGGGGAGGACCACATTTCTAAATTATACTGCTGAATTTGGAAGACAGCTTGAAAAGTGAATTTTTACCTGTATGGAAGAAAAATAAAACATGCACTAAAAACGCAGAATAACAGACTATGAAGCAGAAAAGTTTATTGGGTTATAATCAATTACAAAATACACACCAGTTAACAATGTGATGTAAGAAACAAGGGCAAAGCCCAATTCTGAGGCACATTGGAAGGAAACTTTACATATGAAAAGAGGTGATACATTCTACTAAGTACTTGTGAAGTATCTGCTGAAACGATACAATTTTGGGCACCGTACCTAAAGAGAGATACTTTGGACTGTCGATGGTTGTTCAACAAAGATAACAGATTTAAAAACAAGACATATGAGGAAAGGTAAAAGGAATAGGGCCTTTTTAGTCCATAAGAGAAAGTAAGTACAGAGATCTGACAGTTGTTCTACGGCATGCGCAAGTCAAATATGAATTGTTGCTTGGAAGAATCACTACTGAATGGTATTGGCTTAACCTGTATCAATTAAAAAATATTGGGGAAAGAAAAGGAAGAGGACTTTTCTAATCAAAGCAGCATGACAGGTGAGTTAGAGATGGTTTAATCCCCATTACGGATGTATTTTAAGAACAGGTTATACAACCCCTGTCGGGGAAAACAAACACTTGCTCAATTCTGCCTCAGTACAAGGATGGACTAAGCCGATCAACATCTCCTTTAGTCCAAGCTGCAGCCCCAACAACAGCCCTGAGGTTGGTTGGTTGGTTTGTTTGTTTTTTTAACCTGCTTTCCACACACATAGTCCTGGTTTCAATGCTATTGTAATGTGAACAAAGGCCAATATTTATTGCTCCAGTGACATGTTATTCTACACAGCTCTTAAGCTTAAGACGTTAGGTATTTCTAAATGGAGAAAAAGTGTTTGAGTAACAAGCTTACTATAAACACATACCATCTTGCTAGTTTGAAGCTGTTGGTAGAAATCCATACCACTAAAGACAGAGCCAATGAGGGCCTTAGCGCTCTCAGAGATTTAAACCAGCTCCAGAACACACCACAGAATTCCCATCTGGTAAGAGCACCTACTTGAGGAGCCCTATTGATTTCTCAAATTCTCCAAATTTGTAACAAAGACTGTGAGGCTACAGGTCCAAATAATCAAATTATTTAAACAGTAGCTAATACTGAACAACAAAGAGGTTGAATACAGTTTACAAGCTTAATTTGACTATTTGATGAGGTAGATGGAAGATACTCAGAACTGAGAAATTCCCTATTCTTCCCCCAAAGTCAGAATTCCAATGCTGAAAGTTAACGAGGAAAAACAAAAACTATCCAGATTTTAGTTCTTGCAGTCTACACATTAGAAAGAAGCACCTAATGAGAGCTGATGATCTCACATGTTGTTGTATTTAACGACCTAAGGTGTGGCTGTACAGAAGCAGAACCAGAGTATTCTTGGAGGTGCACAATAAAGGATGAAGGGCAACGGAAACAAGTTGTAATGAGGGAAATTCAGATTAGATACTAGGTTAAAAAAAACAGAAGTTCACAATGTGGTAGTCAAGCACTGGAACAAGCGTTCCTAAGAGGTGTGGAATCTCCATCCTTGCAGATATTTTAAATGAGCCCTGAGCAACCTTCACAAGGATATCCAAATGTCTGATGAGATGCAAAACATTGGACTACCTGCTAGATCTTGGTATTTTTTTCTATTGTAGAGCTGAGTAAAGAATAGGGACATATTTTTCTGTTAAATACTGCCTTTTTAAAGCGTTCCTGTGACCTGCTATCATATTAGTCTTTTTGAAGTCAAAAGTTACTTTCCTTCATCAGGTAGTTCCAAAAAGTCACCTTGACTAATGGCCCAGGCCACATTTTGCTGGGTCTGAATTATAAACTTCTTGGCTGAAGTGACATTTTGAGCCAGTTACTTCCATTCTTATCATCCAGAGGGACACAGCTGCCAATGTGAAGAGTGGAGATGGCAAAGGGAAATCGCCATTAAAAAGACCGTCTTAGCTTAGTTGAGATATAAAGCAATCTTTCCACTGCTGTAAAATGCAGTTCAGAGGTTTTTATGTTCATGGATTACATACTGTCTGTATTTGAAGAAGGTGCTTAGTGTCACTGCTTGCTTCTATGAGAAGGGTAGAAGATTGTTGTATTGTGGACCTCAGAGTTACCTCTGTATCTCTATTCATTGTAATAACGGCTTTTGCTCAGTGAAGAAACCAGCTCTTTACTACTCTTCACTACTTTACCAGATGTTTTTAGCAGG
>VYZM01002914.1:147033-157245 GCA_013398915.1 Dromas ardeola | reverse complement strand
CCCCCCCCCCCTCTTTTCAACATGCTCTACATTTGGAGCATGCTTCTGTAAGCAGCAGTGCCAGTTTCAAGATCCTGCTTTGCCCCAGTGCCTGCTGGTTTCAGCCCCTGCTCAGCCCCTTTTTAAGTGGGCTGGCAGAAATTAAAGGATATGGACAGGAACAAGCAGCCAAAACCATGGAGTGATTAGAGGGACAGATAGAAGGAAAAGAGACATTGTGCAAACAGGTGTAGGAAGCACTCCTACTTAATGTTTAACCACAGTACTAAATGGGGGGAAAAGTATAGCTGGCTTGGGCTAGGCTGCCTAATAGAAATCTCTGGCTGTGTTTCTCCTTTCCCTCAAGGAAGCTGTATAGACTGAAGATTTCGAAGAAGCTGCATGCAACAGACAGAATGGAACTGGAGAATACACTTTAGCAAGGCACAGGAAAAACAACTTAAACACTTTTTAAGAGAGAAAAATCTGGCAAAAAATGTCAGGACCTTTCCCACCTTTAAGAGGGCTCAGTGCAGGGAACTTGAGGATATTCCTGAAACCAACTTCCAATAATTTGAAGTCTAAAATATTTTCCTTACATTTGCAGAACTTCATAGCCTAGATGATGCAAGAAAAAAAAATGCAGTGTGTTTATGAGACCTTCTATCTTAAAATCTATTCACGTTGGAACTCCCTGGCTTGGAGCTCCTAAGGGAATCTTTCTGGGCTACAGCTACGCTTGACACACATAAAATTGAAAAATCTCTCTGGTCGTATTTTATTCCATAGGCAATTGCAAAAAAAAAAAAAAAAAAAACCCAAAAAAAATTCCACAATAAGCCCACAACAAAACAAAACAAGCCCAACCCTTTTTTATTAAAAAGAGAAACAACAAAAAACCCCTCTATACTTCTCTTATATTCATAAAGCCCCTTACGCCAACTCAGCTTTCACATGCAAGAGAAAGTCCAGAGTTTATGCTGCAGAGGTTTAGCAAGAAATCATCTGAGCCCACCTCTACTCTCTTCCTCAGTTGAGAAGGACAGTAAAGGAAGAAATTGCTAATAGTGAAAGCAAGCCCCTTAGGAGGATGACCTCAACAGAAGTTTTAATAACCAGCCTACACAGTTTTTCACTGTCGGCATACTCAGGCAATCAGGGAGGCATAACAATCTGCATGGGTCTTGGTGGGAAGAGTAGAGGTTGCCAGAAGGAAGTGTTTGGAAAGCACATTACCAGGGCTAGGCTATGTGTACATGGCTGAAACATAAGCTGGTTTTCTGCAAGCAAGCTCTTTTAATAGGAATCCAGTTTATTTATTTATTCAGAAGCAGATGGCATCCTCCCAAGACGTTATGCAGAACATGACACACAAAACAAGTATTTTCATCTAAGCATATTTTTTCTAATCAACTCCCTGCTATTCAGCATTAAATGACAAACAAAAATTTAGTCTCCAGAGTCTGGTAATACTCTAGGCTAACTCAAGCTAACCCAGGATATAGCAGTAAGCGATTAAATGTAATGACTTGTAATACACTAGGCCGCAGAATAGATGACCTCAGTGTCTTTTGACTTAAATGTTATATAAAAAAAAAGCATTCCAACCGTGGGGAAAAAAATTTACAAATTGCAGCCTCTGTGCTGATGAGCACATTGCATGGGCGAACCCCATGACCTAAGGTTAGTCAGAAGTGCCTATTGCAACTTTTTTTATCTATACAAAGGAAAACAAGAGGCAAGAAATGCTATCATAAAGTACGTTAGTAATACTGCCATGCAATCACTGTATTGTAGGGTTTGGTATGACATTACACAGAATCACAGAATGACAGGGGTTGGAAGGGACCTCTGGAGGTCATCTAGTCCAACCCTGCTGCCAGAGCAGGGTCACCTAGAGCATTGCTGATAGCTTTCATATTATGTTTTTATGCAATTCCTCCTGAATCATGACCTGTAATCACCATTCACTGCAAAGCCTAAGCAACCACTGCAAAGACTTGTGGAAGGATCTCATGTTGAAGAGACTACATACAGACAAAACATAATTTAGAAGGATGCCAAATACTACGAAACACTCCCCTCTCATGACCCTCCCTACTCCACACCTCAACTCTGAGACCACCATGTGCCACCTTTAATAGATACTACATGATTTCCTTTTAATAGGGAAGTCATATATACCCAAGTGTGTTGATGTACAGAGGTTCATTTACCACACAATAATACAATGCAGTACACCAAAAGTGACTCAACCTCCCATTACAGCCTCATACAACACATAATTAAAATATAAGTGACTCCCACAAACTAAAGTGATTTTAGCGTTTTCTGCATTATTTTTCAATAATTAACAATTTACTGGTTTTGTTTTTAAAGAAGAGCATACTGAAAGAATACTAATACTGACTCAAGGAATTTGTATGTTGTTATGCACTATACCAGGGTGGTCCAAATTCAGCAGTCATTGCATTCACATCCAAATTTAAGGTGCCTTTCGCCTCCTGCCAGTATTTCGAGCTTCTTTTCAATGCCTCCCCTGCACCTCTACCCACGACCATCTCCTTCTACTATCTGGGTAAGGAGATCCTTCCCCCTCCTCTCCCTTTCCCATACAAATAGCCCCGCTTTCCATTTCTTCCATTGCCAATAGCTGCTCCTGCACACACCATCCCGAGACTGATAAACCATTGCTTAAGAGGGGAGAGGTCTGGGAGAGCTGGTGCTGCCAGGCAGGGCACACCGTCGCTGCAGGAAGCATAAGGCAGCTGCTGCTAGCAGCTTCCCTCCTACAAGCAGGAGCTTCAAGCCTGGATGCCTGGGAGGCAGGGCAAGGGAAGGACTTCAGGACTCGGACCGCACTTGCTGCTCAAACAGTTCTCCATCTCCTTTGGGAATGGGCAGCAGACTCCAAAGGTGGTTGGATCCTCTGGGCTCAACTCCACCTGTGAGCTGCCTATTGGGATCAACTATTACGTGCTAGATGTTAGAAGAAAAAAGAAATTGTATCTTTTGTCAAATTAACTGCATCTCAAGGAGACTAGTATCCAAAGTTCTCATGATCAAGAATGATAAAAGTTTGCAAAATCATAGCTGTATCAGTAAGAAATTTTAACATCCTATTTCTCGTCTTATAAAGGTAAATTAAGTAGGTAAATATAACACAGTTCTAGTGTGAATACTCCATTTCTTACCAATGACTTACTCTGACTTTACTTTCTTGTGTCTGAACATGGGTAAAAGTAAGAAAGCAAAATTTAGGTTTTGTTCAAATGTGTAATTCTTATTTTTAGAACAGTCTGGGCCATTATTATTTGGATGATTTTGCCTAATTCAAGTGCCCTTGAGAAGATTAGCCTGCATCGCTACTTTTCCCCTCTCTGCTACATCCAGAGTGCTGAAAAGACTTAATAGGCATGCCAATATCATTGGAGGTGGCCAAGGAAACTTAAAACTTCAATTTTTTGTATTTGTGAAATTTTTCTTCTTTAGTTTTTGATATTGAAGTGGATGCCCAGACAATTTCCAAGCATTGCCAGCCAGTCTGATTTTGTGTTGTCTCTCCCCATGTGGGAATGCATAGCTGAGGCAATGACTGAGAACCCTAAACTCCAATAGCTCCATATGAAGGAGCTGCTAAGCTTCAATCTTCCTCCTTGGTCTGGCTCTTCCACAAATAACCCTGTGGAAACCCAGCCAACTAGCAGCTCAACACTAGTGAAAACGTAGCAAACTAGCTGGTAAGAAAGAGCTATTCAGACCCATTTGCACCTCTTTTTTTTCCTAGAAAACCCCAAAATCTGAATATGCATCTCACCAGATACTAGGATTTTTTAAAAAACATTTACCCCCTCACCCACTATAACTGAGAAATACTGAAATCAAGGTAGTCAGTTTTTGGATTTAATTTCTTCCTGATGAGAGTAAAAGCTCCCTGTGCAAACTAGGGAGCTTACAATTCACCATGATTATGAAAATTCAGAAGTGGAGAAGGACGTTACTTCCTCCATTAACAGAAGAAGAGAGTACGCTCCCATTCTCATCCCTTCCTCTGTTGGGCTTCACCTTATCTAACTCTAGATAAAAGTTTCTTTCCACGAATGTAGATATACTGTGAACAAAATTTCAATTGTATATTTTTCTTCACACCATTCTTCCACATTTTTGAAATATATGATCTTATTTTAAATGAATCAATTAAATGCCTAAGCATAAAAAACTTTACCAATGAAATGGTACATTATTTAATTTCTTGATTTGATCATTCTGCAGTATCTAACTGATGTAAATGAGACTGATTTGAGGTATAACATTAGGCAAAGCACTTCTGGGATCTCACAGCAATTTCTGCAAAACCTAAATGTAAAAAAAACAAACGCCAAACCAATTTACCTACCTAACCTCACCCACTACAAAAAGTTTTCACTCCTAAATGAAGCCACAGTACAATTACAGCAGAATTACAAGAGTATCTGTGAAAACTGGACACATACCAAGGAACCTACTGACCTACAAAAAAGGTCTGTAGAAGCACACAATGATCACATAAATACCACTCTGCAATCAACAGAAATCCTCCTTAACTGCTGAGGATTGTGAGGGATGCTGGAGTATCCCAGTTTTCATCCAAAGGCTCCAAAAGCCTCCCCAAGGGCCTTCCCTAACCCTGACACAGTGCTGCCAAACTCACTCCTGTGCCAATCCCTCCTCCCTGGGCAGGGGGAGAGCAGGTCCAGTGCTTTAATGAGGGTGCTGGCATCATCGCAGTGCTCAGCCAGGGGACGGAGAAACCAACGAGCATATATGACCGGAGGGGAAAAAAAAAAAGTGCTTTAGAGATAGGAATACATAGTCAAACTGTAATTAAAACCTATCAAAAATTGCCTCAGTATAATGGATTTTTCTTTTTGGAGTCTTCAAAGAATATGAAGCCTGTCCAAAGAATATATCAAGTACTTATAGTAGGAAGATAGGCTAATATTTATATTACATATATATACACACATATAGATACACATAATATATATATACGTAATATATATATTAAAAAAAAAAATCAACACATAAAAGACTAAAACATTTGAAAATGTGATCATCAAGTTTAACTGAGCTGTTGGAAGATCATAGCATAGCTTATTCTTATGCTGGCTAAATATTAAAATATTAGACTAAATTACAGCAAAATTATAGAGATGTTAATGTCATGTCAACTACAGACCCACTGAGAGACTTTTATACAGGTTTATCCTGAAATAAATTTTATTCAGTATTACCCCCACCCTTTTTAACCTGAACATATGTAGAGTATATGGTCAATTTGCATTACATTACCCTACTAGCTTTGTAATTTTTAATACGCAATAGTGCAGTAATAATTTCTTCATATTACACTTTAAATGAAAAAAGTTATCTAACAATATGATAAAAATTGATTTGGTATCAGACTTCATACCAGGAATTTGAAAATAGGAAACAAAATATTTTTCAAAAAACTGGGAATAAATGCAACTTTATTACAAGAATTCACTGTCTTCTCAAAAAGAAAACTCACACAACTGAAATGATATCTTTTATTATTTTGTTAAACAAATTTGTGTATTATTGATGCGCATAAAACACTTAATAGAGCATGGAGTGCTCCTCAACAATTCATGCATCAATCACTAATCTACTAATACATCTTATTCAATTATAAGATGGCATTTCAAACTGGACTACGCCAACAAAACAGTAACCCTTAACGATAACATGATATAACAAGAATAATAACGATTTTTTGAAGATGACCACTGTGCCAGAGTAAAATTTAATACTAGAATAGAAGGGAATTAAGAGCAAAATACCTTAACATACCATTGTAACAGCTCCATTTTCTTCCTCAAAGTGCCACAGCAAAACGAAAAATAAAGATCAGCTGGGAATACTGATTGTTTTGGCTTGTATTACTTTACCAGAAGACTTGGAGCTTAACCTTTAATGTTAGCTAGGTATATCTGTATTTGGAAATGGAAATCAAAAGAAATCTGATTTCCAAAAATGCAGAGCATCAGCACTTCCCCATGAAGTCAATAAACATAATAGGTATCTAAACCATCAATTGAAAAAAAAAAATCATACCATTGATTTGTTGTGTGTCTTAAAGGCACTTATGCTTGAGTACTTTTATCCATTGCTTTCAAAGCTCATTAAACATAATATCCATGTTACTTTTTCCTTTTACTTTATGGCATCTAAAGGGTTGTTGAATCTAGCATTCCAGAAACAGAAAGAAAACCTTTGAAATATACATTTCCTCTGATACTTAAGAGCAGAAACATTAAGTAGAACTAAATCAAGTTCAGAAAACCCTCATTTCAGACTACTTATTCCAGAATAGGTCCTGGATCCTGACGACCCATAGTTTGGGCAGCCACTCCATTTACTATCATCAGTATCTTGTAGTATGTGGTAATTTGAGAAAACCCATTATCTCACTGTATAGGTATTACAAAATACATATTTTTTAATTAATTGTAAGATATTTTATTTATTTATTTTTACCTTTTTTAAAATAGAAAACTTTACACTTCCTACAAGGACATAATCAATAGGTCTAAATTTCTTTTTTCTCCCTCTCACGTATTTAAAAATGTTTTTTTGCTGCTCCATTTGTGCTCAGACAAGTCATTTCTAAAAACATCCCCCCCCAACTTAACTGACTATACAGGACTCAATAAAGCTGATGGAACAAAAAGCACTGTCAGTGTGCAAAGCAAAGAAAACAAAATGTCTCACTAGCTTTCAATAATGGCAATCAAAGATGTAACTCATGTTTTGTATAAACTTTGAAATATTTAAAACAGGTTTTCAAGCTAATTGCCTACACATGCACAGAAAATAAAAATAAATGATTCTCTAAAGAACGCAGAATAATCTGTCATCCTTTGTATTCAGAAATTTAAAACAGAAAATCACAAAACACACAGAAAATTGTTTGAAACACCCATTATTACCATATTTAGTTTTCCTACTTGTACTAATAGAAGAAAAAACCTATCCTTGAATCCTTTGGTGAAAGTGTGTTGCCCTGAACTGCCACAAATACGTCTTCACACGATCACCAACTTTAAGAGAAGGCCTAGCAGGTTATTCTTTCCATATGCTGAAAATTATGTTAAAATTATCTATGTCAATAAAATGTTATGCCTGGTAAAATAAGAATTAGCTTTGCATTTACAGTTGGTTTCGACTCATTCCTGTATTTCTCAAAAGTGCCCACTGAATTGAAATTTGTCCAGAAAACCAAGGGATGCGGGGAGAATACAACATAACAAATCTGTTTTCACTGGAAGGATTTTTGAGCTGACTATCTGAAAACAAAAAAAGGATGAATGGAAATCAGTATTCTTTACTTAAATAATCTAAATTTTGTGGTTTTTTTTTTCCCCCAAAATGATTGTTTTATACAATTCTCTACGCATTTTTTAAAGGATGACATATATGGATTTAGAGTAGAGAAAGGTTCTTCACAGTAAGGACCTCGGTAGGAACCAGACCAGACATCCACCTTCTTTTCCAATGCCTATCCTAATAGCCTAACAGGGCAACGATTAGAATCTCTGTACAGTATAAAAGTAATGTCATAAATGAGTGAATTATTCCATAAATAATAATGGCTAATAATGCATAAAGCAGTATAAACCCCCCTGAATTACATTTTTCAGGTATGTCACAAAAAGTTTCCTTACTTCTAAATCAAGAGAACTTACACTCATTGTAAAACTATATCACTCCTATAAAACCAGTTTATTCCCATTATCCTTATAAATGCCTACAATTCTTTTAAATGGTCATTATTTCTTTATCTCTTGACTCAAACATGTTTTAGCAAACAGTTCTCAGGACTAAATGAAAGCTACAACAAAAGCTGTTATCTCTCTGTTTTGAATTTGACACCCTTTGATTTCTTTAGATGTTCCCTTGTCTTATTCATTCAATTCAAGAACAGAAATTTCCAACTACCCCAGTCATTATTACATCGTGTCTATAATTTCTTTCTTCTCTAAAATAATAATGTGCAATCTTTTCAGCATTCCCTTCAGACACAGGATTTATTTATTATTATTGTTTTATAACCTTTTTGTTCCTGTTGTACCAGCTTTCACCAATGGCTTGGCCTAGATTCTCGAACTGTGTTCTGGAAGTTCACCTGGACACTTCTCACAAGAAACTAGCCTGAGAAGGCAGCCAGCCAGTTTCTCCACTCCCTCTCATTCTAGCCCATCTTAAAAACGAAACAGCATTCCAAGTTGAAATTTGAAGGACAGCATGGAAGACCTGATGCCAGTCAACACATATTCTCTGACTCATTATACACCAAGTTTGATTGAAGAGTAGTAACAAATATGTGTGACAGAGAAACCTTGAGAACTTCTTTAGTTCAACATTAAGCCAAGTCTTCTTGGAGTTGCCCTCAGCAGTGTTTAGGTATTCCTACCTGCACAACTACTTACTTTCTTTAGTTGTCTCTTTCAAGGAATATTTCCAAAGAAAATAAATGACAATCTGTACTTCTTTATCCACTGTTTCACTGAGATGTTCAAAGAACTCTTAATACAACAGTAAGATGCCTCCTTTCCTCTTCTTCCATGTTAAATCTTAGAAATTCCCAGTTTTCAGATGTGTTCAAACAGAGAATATTCTAGTTCAAAGCACTAGTGTTTATGATTTGCCTTTGTTTCTTAAAGGCATTTAAAATATAATAAACTTTAAAGCATTTTAAATTAAAAATACTTACTAAATAAAAAACAAAAGCTTTTTTATGCATTCTAAGATTTCAAAATTAATAAAATAATTACTGGAGCAGAATTAACTATTTGATAATTTGTGGCCTAATGCATTTCAGTGTGTGTTCTTAAATAAGTTTACTATATAAATGGTATATACAGCAGCTAATTTAGATATGTTTGATTTGAAAAATTGCATACAGTATCACAAATATACAGCTTCTGCATTTATTTTCTTTTAAATAAAAGAATAGTACTATGCTGCATTATTATCAGCAACCCACAGCAGCACTTTTGGATCATTATTATGCCTGTTTGAGTACTGCAACGTCTCTGACTGGGTAGGACGTACAGCTATCCCAGGGCATTATAGGATCTGGCTATTTCACTAGGTTTCATTATGAAAAAAGATATTTTTGCAGCCACCTGTAAAATGCAAAGCTGTTTCCAGCTGTTATCCAAGCAGCAGTTTTAAAAAAAAAAAAAAAATAATCAAAAATCTCAGTTTTGCATCTCCTTGAATCTAACCATTTTCTCTCTTTCATAAGTACTGATGAAAAAAACCTGTAATAGTTTATTTACTAATTCTTTCTATGATATTTTATCCCACCTGTAACAGTCTCCCTATGAGGATGTCTTGTCTGAAGATTTAGCTGTACTGTCATCATATCCCTTTTTTATTTTAAGTATATAATGTGATCTAGGCATATCTTCCCTGAACTATATTACGATTGTTTTGGTCCATTTTTTATGGATTTTTGTATCAACCTATTAAGATTAATCTTCTTTTCAAGAGAACACAGATTCATAATGACAGTTTTACATAGCAAATATACGTTCCATACACTTCACAGCCTTAACAGAGATGGGAGTTGTAATGATTGAAACAGCAAGAGACTAAAAAAGTTGATGGTTACTCTGCCAGGCACAACCGCAAAAGGTACTGCATTGGTATTTCTGATTGCGCTTCACATTTCTGCTGTATTATCAAAAGCTGTTCTGAAGTTCTACAATAATGGTGGAAGAAAAACCCAACGATCTAGATTAACACTTTTGTTCTATCATACAGTCTGATCTTCACCACATTTTCTCTGCGTAGACGTATGCAAAGTAAGTTTCATTTTTCTTTTTTTTTTTTTTTCTTTGCTTCATTGTGCTTCATCTTTCCTAAGTTTTGACAGGTATAACAAACACGTCCTCCAAAATTACTTTTCTCTCATATTGGTACAAGTAGTGTAGGAGGACGTAACAGCTGAGTAGTCAAGTGGTATGTAGACTCCAGATCCTCAGTCTGTATAAACTGATGCAACTTCAGAAGAACTCCACAGCTAAAAGCATTATGTTTACCTGTGGGCCTGCGGTGTAATAGAAATTTCAGAGAAAATAAGAGGTGTTTTTCTATCAACTTAGGTTGAGGATCTTATATCCAAACTGGGAATTTCTTGAGAACTTTCTCCCCCCCTCCTTT
>VYZM01002914.1:105267-146997 GCA_013398915.1 Dromas ardeola | reverse complement strand
TTTTTTTTTTTTTTAATACATTATATCCAGAGTTCACATTAAAGCTTTTTTTTTCAGGGACAGAATTAAAACAAGGAAAAAGCATGTCTCTGTCTCCCTCCCCAGGGACACATCCTCTCCCTCATTTTCACTTCCAGAAGGCTGATAAAAATAAGCCTGTCCTTAGAGAAGCATTTGGTTAGGCCATATTATAACCTGGGGCTGGGGAAGAGAGGGAAAAGGAATGGGACCACTCTTCAAAGTTTTCCATCAGCTTAGCATCACCAACATAGCATCCAACCGAGGCATCTCTGCTCTAATTAGTGGATGGTGGCAGAAGGCAGAAAAAGCAAGAAACCAGACACTTAGGCCTTACATTCTCAGGAAGATGGACTTAAAACTCAAGCAAACCCTGCACTTAAATCCTGCTTTATTATTGTGATAATCGATTGACATATGTCAATATGGCCTGGAAAATGAGAGGTTTTCACAGGAAGTTCTCAATCCTGGAGCACCATGTAAAGTCACAATAATCTGTACCAGAAACTGCACGAGCAATGGAGCCAGAGACAAAAAAATAGAACAGCATAGGGTAACGGATCAATTTTCCACGTAATACAGACCATCCGGTCTACCATATTACTTAACACTTTTGCATTTATATTAAGCTATAAAATATAGATAAACAAGAAATTGGCAACAATTCAGAATATTATTTTAGTTAAGAGTAAAGAAGCTGAAGAACTTGAAAATGACTTAACAGTAATACAGATGGAAAATTTGATGGTAGGTTAAATTGTTGCAATATAGTACATAAGGAAAGTAATATTGTGAACTCTTAAAGAATAGAATCTAAATGAAATGCAACTTCTGAAGAAAAAAACACACCACAGGTGTCTTTAAGGCTGATTAAATGAAAACTGTTTTACTCTTTACTCTTAGTGATTTGTTAAATGCATACACAATAGAAAAAATACAAAATTACACACTGCTGCATTTGACAAAGAAGTTTAACCAGCAATTTCAGAAGTTAGGCAGGCTTTACAAAGGACTTTAACCTATTTCATAGGCTTTTGTTTGCACTAATAAAATACTTGGTTACTTTCCAGATCACTCCGCAGAGATCAAGCCACCATCCAAGTGCAACGTACAAACACACTGAAAAAGGAAGTTCCTGTCTTAGGGTTATTTTTGGAATCACATTTTACTAATTAACCAAAACAAAAACAAACAAAACGAGGGCTCAGAACTGCTTCCATCCTTCCAGGACACCCAAAAGAAATCTGACAAACTGTAACACATCACACCAACTTTCCTTTAGTTCTAATGTCCGCCCTAATTCACACAGCAATGAGGTTCTGCAACTCTCCGTTCACTTTTGGTTTTTGAGAGGGTTATATGCATAACTTGTGGTCCATCAGGATAATTGATGTGGTTCACACCCAACACGCCGTTGTCAACTGCTACACTCTTCCCATGGGACTCCTGAGGGTGGCCTAATGAGCTGTGCTACTGACAGCGGACTGTTTCTCATGTAATGCCCAACACCCAGGGACATACAGGGAGAAGGAAGAAAGTACCTGGGAGAATTTATCTGGGAAGGAGCTGGTTGAGCTCCCCTCACCCTAAGGAACAGGGAGTGGCTGAATTCCTTTCAGCTCAGCTTGGTATTGTATTGAGAACGTACGTTTCTCCCTGGTTCCAGTTGCCTCTGCAAGTGCTTCTATGCTTGTTTGGTTCCTGTTGAGACTAAAGCTATCAGACACTTAACCAAACAACAGACACTATTTTCCTTGGGTGTTAGAGTGGATTTTTGGTTTTCCGAATCTGTGGCTTTTAATCCCATAAACTGCTCAGGGTAAGGGAGAGAACAGGTAACAAACAGAATTTAAGTTCAATCATTTTTCTCCTGACGCCTGGCTTTTCTTTTGGTTTTAATACCATTGTTTTGAGATAAAACCAGCAGTATTATCCAACTGAAAAATCAGCAGATGTCCTTGTTCCTTGTAGGATGAAATACTCCAATCATCTTTGTATTGTCAGACAGCCCATCGCTCCTCAAAGTTATTAATCTGAACTAATATGTGCAAGGAGGGAGATGTTAATGCCACTGTGCATGCTGGTGGTGCTATGTCTAACAAGTGATGTAATTCACTGCATTTCTTGTATTTCTTCTCTTCCTGTATGCCAGCCACCAGCGTGCCTTATTCTAATTATAACAACATATGCAGCTAGGTTTTTCTTGCTCATTTTTATACTTTGAGCTTTGCATGCCTTTCTGCCCAAAATCTCCCTTCTTGTGGCATTTATTCTCAATTACATCCACATGTTGGACATTGTTAGATGAATAAAAACTGTGGCAACTACAGGGTGACCGAGAAAAAAAATACAGCAAGGAAACTAGAATTTACCAAGCAATAGTATTCACCTAGTTTATGATCAAGTTTTGCAGAAGATGAACAATCAGTCTTTTAGTCCTTTCTAAAATTGCAAGACAACTCCTCTCTAGCCTTCTATGACTGACAGATTAGATTCCCTTTACAGTTTTCACTTCTTGTGTACTCTATTAAATAGAACTTCCCTGGCTATTTACGAGTGTACTATGCCTAAAACTTTTACAATAAAATTTCAAAGCTAATTTGTTATTCAATTTTGATGAAGGAAGGTTTCAAAAAACTTTAAAGGTACCAGAACCTATTGGTAGACATGAGGCCACATTTTGTCTTGCCTAGCTTTGAGTAATACGCATTGCTTGTAGGTACCATTAACAACTTTTCCACAACATTCAGTTCTTTGGTGGCATTTTTCTGTTTCATTCATCCATTTAAGGATCGCTTCTATTAACTTTTAGCAGCAGCTGATGATCACCACATATTGCAAAAAAACAGAACCACAGCAACGTTCATTCAGTGATCTATTCCCACTTCTTCCATATATCACCCTTCTTAGACTTGTATGTAGTATATTACTCCATCAACTTGTTTTCAAGGCCAAGCCTTTAAAATATGAACATTCAATACAATGATTTGCTTTGTTTAAAAATATACTTTGAACAGCAGCTACATTTTACTGTGCTGAAACCACCAACTCCCAGAGCAAACATTACTGTTATTTCATTCCCCGCGCACCCCTGCATATTTTTATAAATATTTTCTAGTTGCCTTTTCTGAGACTGTAGGAACTTTGGAAAAAGAACTGCATCATGGCAGTTTGTCTCCTGAATAGCATGACTAGGTGTTACAATAACACTAATATTTCCTAGTAATTGCAGTCATGCGATTTTCCTGTGCATACAAGTTTTTTTTCCTGGTGTGTACTCTTATTATAAATGCAATTAAAAATGAAAAATAAAAAATCAAGGCTGGGAAAAACCAAACAAAGAACAGACTAAATGCTGAAAAGTTTCACTATCCTGAACTAGGACTAAAAAACCAACATGAGTCACATAATTCAAAAGTAGTCATAGCAATAATCTCAGAATTAGAAACACTGTTTTCATATTAAAATTTTAAATTATTTTTTCAATATTACTATTGAAAAAATAAATAAAAATGTAAGTCAGCTTTAATTTAAAAAGTTGTCTAAAATTTTTTGAAGTATAATATGTATTTTTCTAGAATCTTTCAAAATTATTGTTTCCAATTAGTGATTTCTGTTTTGACTAACTGTTTTTTTCCAACAAAAATGTTTTGATAAAAAATTTCTAAACCAGCTCAAGTAAAAAGTTATTTTCCAAAACACACTTTTGTCTTCCTGACAGCATCCTCCATGTGGAAGTAGGAACTCTTAAATTTAACAGAAGGTGTATGCGGAGGAGGTGGGAAGTTTGGAAAGAGTGTTCCAAATGCCAGATCTATCATCTGTATTATTAATATGTCAGATCTGGTGCGTATGCAGATGAGAGTATGAATTTGATGACGCTTCTGTACAATGAATACATCTCATGATGTATGATTCCCGAGGTGGTGTCAAAAATGTGATGAGGCATCCATTTAAGACAGAAGGAATGTCCTGAGTAAGGAGTGAAACAGGATGCTGAACCACGACAGCCCCACGCAGGGGAGGGAGGGAAGCAACAATTTACTACATTTTAATGAATAGCAGTGTGAAGTTAAAAATAAAAACAGCAAGAAGAGCGCAGCTTTAATGAAGAGACAGAGAATGTGTCAGATCAGAAAACTCCAAGGCCAAGCTCTCTCTAGGAGACAGGGCTGCCTCTCTTGGCTTCTCTATTAATAAAGGTCCACTCTGGCCATGCAGAATGGCTGAGTTGGAGCCTGGGTTTCTGTGAGAAAGGTATCTGTACAAGAAATCCTAAAAAGCTACTGAAAAGAAACTGATGTCAGATATAAAGACAAAGTATTTTTCTTTTGCAACTTTGTTTCCAAGTTTTATAATCAGCAAATTACTGCATGATTTGGATGTTACCCCCAAAAGTGTTGCAGATAAGCATAACTACCTGCAAAGCCGAAATAAATTTGGATATTTGGCATCCATTTCCCAGCAGCACAGCTCAGCTTGGGGATTGAAAGGAGTGTATCAGGACAGAGAGCGAAAGCCTCAGTTACTGTACTTGAACTAATATCCCTCCTGCAGCAGATAGAAGGTAGGAACACATTGAATATTTTTGGGCAACCACATATTGTGACTATCTCCTTGACTCTCCTGTTTTTTGATCTACACCTTAAGATCATATGAAAAGGTAAATATGATGTCATATTGTCATCATTCCTGGGGTCATTCGGTAGCTTTCGAAGTTAGTTGCCCAGAGAAATGCCTACGAAGAGCTGAAGGAGGTAGTGGCAGTTGAGGAAATTGTAACATCTCGGCGAAACAGATAAATGCACCTCAGCTAGT
This sequence comes from Dromas ardeola, assembly GCA_013398915.1. Classification (NCBI taxonomy): domain Eukaryota; kingdom Metazoa; phylum Chordata; class Aves; order Charadriiformes; family Dromadidae; genus Dromas; species Dromas ardeola. Next base: position 142,161 of record VYZM01002914.1, on the reverse strand, counting down.
ATTTTCTGTGTCACTACCATTCTTGTGCAGGTCTTTCCACTTCCACACGATGCCCTGTAACTGGGCCCTCGACATACCGTTATTACCAGAGTGAAAGGTTGGTGGGAATGATTTAATCATTTGTGGTTACAGATTTACTCAAGAAGTTCCTATGTGTCCCAATTTTTTTTCTAAATGCCATAAGGCAAAAACACAGGATGCCGAAGGCAGCATTTACCAATCACTTCACTAGGAACAGCACCATACTCCAAAATGCATATTAATTATCACAAAACCATCACAAGCACAAACACACTCCTCTACCTCACCTACTTAGAAAACTCACACACTGGCATCTCTTGCATTTTCCCCTCCAGCTTTGTTTACATCCTCTGAGATTTACATTCCTTCTTTAGCCCATGCAAAGGAAGAGATATTCCTGGCATCCGTGTGTGCATTACCATGGTTACCTAGTTCATCTGCAGCAAAATGGGTTGGTCCATGACCTGACACCACAGCTCCAGGAGCATACTCGTCCCTTGTCCACTGCTTTGCAACCTCACCCGCTGCAGCTTATTTTTCCAGAAAATCTGAAAGCAACAGTGGGGCACCCGACACAAACTATCGCAAAGTTTTCAACACTTTTTTGTGCCTACATAGTTTGTCCGTAAACGTGTTTTTTGGCAGGCCCAGGTCCTTGGTTTTCAAGCAGTTTTTCCAGTAAGCCATCATCAACAGCATACCTGCAGATTTTACCCGCTGCATTTTATTTGCAGATGCAGTATTACACTTGAAAATGTAGCCTCAAAAGCCTGCTTATGAGAACACCTGTGACTACACAACAACCTGGGTCCACCAGGGAAGAACAAAAGTCTGGGGCACAAGAATGAAGTCTTAAATGAGGGTCTCACTTGATTGGGGTAACAAACAGCTTCCTCCAACAAAAGCAGTTTGGGTTTCATTGGTGTCACAAATTTGTCAGTTTCTTCAAGTTGTACTGTAATCTACTGAGGTATTAACAAGCCAGGCATCAAACCTAAATAAGCTCTCAATATCAAGTGATGTATAAACAACAAAATATTGATAAAATATAATGAAGACAGAATTCAGTCCAGGCAGAGGGCATATGTATCTCCACAACTGGCTCAAATTTTCACTGAAACAAAATTTACCAACTTCGGTTTTTAAGCAATGTCATTTTCTCAGTTTTTTTTCCCAGGCAATATTTGTAACAAAATAGATATGTAAACTGTTAGGAAGAATCCCTGCTCACATCTTTCATCTGTTGCCATAATTTATGTTTCTAATATTAATAACAAATTTGACCTATTTAAAGAAACTTAACGCAATGACGTAATCTCTGGAAGTGGTACACGGAATATGTGTACCACACAATGTCAAGGCAAACACAGATGTGTCTTATGGTGATTCTGAAAACACAAATACCAATGAATCTCTGCAAGGAAAGCAAAAGCTGGCAAAATTCGAAATGGCTTTGTAGTCATATAGTTACGTAAAATAAAGTTGTGAAGCTCTCCAGACTTGAGTTAACATGGCTGAAACAGAGTGGGTAATTTGTTTGCATCTGAACAGCAAATAAGATCAGTCAAATGAAAAATGTACACAAAAATGACCAACTTGTACACGTACCTTTTCCATTTATTGTTAATGCTGATGCAATTGTGGCTGTTACTGGCACTGGCAATTGTGGCACTAATGGATGTATCCTTGGTCGGCTCCCCATCCTAGCACGCTCTGCACCAGGTCCTAATAAAGCTCCCACTGGTTTTTCTGCTCCTACTTCTGGTGCTACAGAGTCTTCTTGATCCTGCTCTATATGGTCCATTTTATCCGGGCTTTCATTCTGGAAGCCATCAACTGTTGTCCGGCTCTTAATTGGACTTTTGGGCACGAGGATTTTAATACCTGATTTTGCAAGGTCCATATTTTTCCTTCCAGAAAGAGATGGTGAATTGTTTTTCCGGAACTTCTGGGTCGCAGAAAAGAGTTGATTATTTTTTGACTCATGGTCTTTACCCATAACTAAAGATTTAGTGGATGTCTTTGAAAAAGAACTATTGGTAGATCTAGAAATTTGTTTTCTGGCATTATTTGGAGAGGTCCTGTTTGTCCTGGTTAATGTGCTTTCTTTCTGCTTTTCATTGTGGCGTCTGTTAAATTCATGTATATATTCCTCACAATTAACAAGGTGCTGTTCTGGCTCCCAAGTATCATCTTCGCTGTCATATCCTTTCCATCGCACCAAATACTCTGTTTTTCCCTTCTTGTTTTTCCTCTTGTCAACAATTCTCTCTACCTGTCAAAAGGAAAATTCAACATTAGACATGGGCAGATATACAACTCAAGTGAGCAACTTGCACACAAATAATCTGTTAAGTGTAGATAGATTTAAAAATACTCTTGCAGTTCTGTAATTCTGTATTGTAGCTCTATAACTTACAGTCTTTCACTGCTGACTGGAAATTCCTCTTTAAACTTCCCATTGTTACTTCCATATCATAAAAGATGTTATAAAATATCAAAATTGTTCTTCAGTAAGTATTTTGTATGCACAAACATCTGAATATGACACATTACAATTGACAATCAGCGCTGGCCCCAGTGAAGTTTTGACATCAACTTCAACATGGATAGGATTTCCCTCTCTGAATATAGAGGTCAGGTTTTAATATGCTGTATAAACACCGTATGTTTACCTTACAAAACTTACCAATTTGATATTGTTTGAATAATTTGCCTGTTTAGCATAAGGCATATGTGAGAATCTCTTACTTACAGTGAGCTATCCCATAGCTACCAGGGACAATATGGTACAAATTGGGGCAAATACAGAAGATTTTTTTAGAGGCTGTTCTTGTGAAAAGAGAGAACTTGTTTTGGCCAGAGTCTTTGATAGACACGCCTGAACAAATTACCACGCCTCACTTATCTGCAAATAGAGATGATATTTATGTCACAAGTATTAACCATGCACATGCTAAAACTGCACATGGGACCCACAGGCTAGAGGAATTCAGGCACTGGGGTAAAGCAGACAGGGCAGACAGCAGCAGCTGCAGGGACAGAGGCTCGTGCCTCGTACCAAAACTCATGCCAGTCATGCTAGTCCTGCAGAAAGGGAATTCTTTTACAGAAAGAAAGATGTAAGTGCAAGGCTAGTCTTAGGATTTTCCCTTTTTATCTCATTTTTCCTACCCAGGCTGATCCTTCTGGTAAACTCTCTAGCCCACTTCAGTTATGGGACCAATACAGTGTTCTTCCCCACCTCTATCTTCCTTTTGGTTATTTAAAAAAAAAAAAAAAAAAAAAAAAAAAAAGGGGGGGGGGGGGGGGGGGGNNNNCTTCCTTTTGGTTATTTAAAAAAAAAAAAAAAAAAAAGAAAAGACGGTGGAGGGGGAGCGATGGGACTATCACTTACCAATTTAAATCCTAGCCCCTCGTGAGCAAAGACCACACATGTAAGCCAAGATCACATGTACCCACGTACCTAGAAGAACTTCTGAAGACCAGTAACATTTACTGGAGTGGCATTAACCAAACAGAATGTCTATGGAACAGTTTGGAAGGATGGAAGGAAAATACGGGTATGTATGGTATTCATATATGTGATTCATTACCGAATCATGACTGTTGACAACAGATTCTCTTAAGAGTGCACCTCAGTTTTATACGTGGCATGGTATCATAATGTACTGCCCGGTTTTCAACAGTAAGGTTAAGTGATTAGTATTACAATCTGAGCAGCAATATAACTACACATCCTACAATTTCATGTGGTACCCTGCAGATGATGTACTATGTTGTCCTGTCATTAGGATGTTGCACAGCTGTTTCCATAGGTCTTAAAAAAAAACCCAACCAAACCAACAACACACAAATAAAAACCAAACACTTTACCTTGTTACTCAGTTATACAATACATTTTATAGAGAGTAATGCAATGTAAATCGTCCAAATATTATTTAAACTGTTAAAATACATCAAAACTATTTTTATTCTGGTTATTTCATTTTTTAGTAAAGTTACTGAACTTAAACCCATGCAGCTAGAAAAATGAAACTATTGTTTTTCCATGAAACTGTATTTAAGAACATCTTAACAAAAATGCTACCCCAAATAAGAAAGTCATTATGGAGAAATATGTCTTCAAATTTTTTTCAGTACAGACTGAGTAAAAAGACCTTCAAATATTAAGCCAGAAATGTTAAATTAAAAAATAAAAATAAACTCATGAATCAAACCTGATATATTGTCAGAAAAAGCCGTTACTGCTATAGTCTTGGTTATCCGCTCTCCCTCTCTTGACCTTCTAAAATAGATTTTAAAAACACAATTCTCAGAGAAAGACCTCTAATACTAGCAATGTATTTTTATTTTCTAGCAGGAAATCTTTGTAACAAACAGCATCGATTATGGGGCACGAAGTTCTACTAACGTCTTTCAATACTGAAAGGCCACCCATTAAGGACATGTCCTTTTCAGGTAGGAAGCCAGCCCTCTCATCCAAAAAAACAGATACCTTGCAGAGATAACAGATGAACTCTAGAACAGGAGACGCAAAAATCCATTCTCAGCCCGATGATTTATAAAGCAAACAGAAATGCATAAAAAACCCAATTATATTTAGCTGTATTGTCCAAGCCTGCAACAAAGCCGACTTTGACATTGCTCTTTTTGATTAAAAGGAGACTTTTTTCCTAACCTTTTAATTCTTCTTGAAGACATCTTATTTCTATTTTATTTACAACACAAATATTATAGCAATTAACCTGCGATACACAATTTATCATGTGGCTTCATAGCTTTATTGAGGGACTTTTTGGATTGCGTCAGCTTCATTAGTCTAACTCCCCTAGGACCACTTGAAAAACTGCTGTTGATAACAGCTACATACATTTTTCTCATGCAGACTTGCAAAGAGGAAACTGGAATGCTTCCACAACGTACAGAGAGTTCGGGTATAGAACAAGAATAGGAATATTCATCTGGAACTAGTGGCATATTTAAACTCAATTTCATGGCAGAGACCACAAACTTGTACTTCTCCTTGTTTCCTACTGAAAAAGAAAGCGTGCCCAAGTCCATTTCTACTTTGATACACAGTTGTGACAGTCTTATGTTAGAAGATACTTACATCCAAATATTAAAATTAAAAAAGAACATGACTGGGTGAGGAAAAAAAAGTCTATGTTCCTACTTCCCAACACACCAGTTATGATGCGGTTTGATGATACAGCTAACCTGTTGGAACAGCTAGGTAACATCCACACGGGCAGTACTGTTTCTCCCCCCGCTATTGTTACTCTGGAGCTAAGCTGGTGCTTTTCTGATCTTATGCCGAGTTAGTTCAGAGTTAAAAACTGGCAGAGTGCCCCTAGGCACCAGGGTAAGAACTAGACCACATCTGCAGCCGTGATCACGCCAGAAATACTGGCGACAACTAGTTCATGCCAACTACCATTTCTACATTGTCCAATGCCTTCTGCCACAGGGTAATATTTATTTTTAGTAAATAAAAAGTTCTGTACTGCCAGGATTTGCAGCTAATGGTTAGTTTCCAAGTGTCGTGGAATAATCAACATAAAAAGGAAAATTATATAAAAAGGAAAGACAAAACAAGGGTGAGGGAAAGGTATCAGGCAAACTATCTGGGTGGAAAAGATAACGTCTCCCAGTTTATTTTAGCATGCTAAGTTATCCCTTTCCCCACATGGGGTACTGATCAATGACACTCAAAAACTCAGCCTGCAGAAAAACTGACGGAAAGAAAGACAACGCACTGCTCAGAGGTATAATCCAACAGTGAAGTGCCCAAATTACAATCCCACACACCATAATTATATCTGAGATTTCCTATCTGTAAAATGGTAAAGTTCCCTTCTTTCCATGAATGTGGTGAGAATCAGTCATGTTTGCTTTCTCTCCCTGAATAAGCAAATACTTTGATTTTAATTGCTTTCATTAACAAAATATACTGTATTTATACTTTTTGAAGAAACGGACAAGAACAAGGTAAGGTTGGAGGCCAAAGTGCTGTTTGGCTACAGCTGCGCCAGGTGAAAACAGCAACACTGCAACTGCTCCTCCCCATCCTGTGCTCAGAGACAACAGCAGCTCCTCCCCATCTGTCAGCACAACTTCTTCTGTAATTATTCCCTAATGTAGCTCTGTCAAAGTGACCTGGTTTAGATATTAAGAATACCTGAGGTAATGTTGGCATCCCGAAATAACTGGTTTGGAGAGCAGCCACATATGCAGTATTTTCTGACACATCTAAGAGGACTGCAACTTCCAGCAGAGGACAACAAACACCTATGGGCAGGACAGGTACAGTAACCTCTTTGTTCTGCTACGGTCAGAAAAAGGACACGCAACCTTAATCCATGATGAATGATCTTTAGTTCAGGTCAATCAAAGTAAGGATGAAATTCAAGAGGATGTTCTCAGTCTAATGTATTGTAATTTGGGCACATTTGCAAACTCTATAAAAGGCATACTCTGTGTGTGTATAAGTATATGTTTTATATATAAAAAGATCATACTTTAACTGAAGATTTGAAGAGATTAAAGGTACAGCTGTTAGGGAGGGGGAACAAAAAACAGAAGGAGCAAAATAAACATATAAGTAAACACATGAATGTTCAAGGAGTGCTGCCTTTTCCCATTATGTTCCTCTCTGTCCTCGCGTTCATGTCACACTAAAGTAATTTAAAGTTAACAGAATAGAATCTATTTGACTTCATACTCTTATCTGTTGTCTGTAAAATATAGAAGGTCTTGTTCTGTTATCTGAAGGCTACGTTTACATCAGTGTTTGTGTTCAGAGCAATAGTGCAATTTAGAAGCAAATCCTTCTCTCCTCCACACTATTCCCATTTACTGTGCAATAGTTTTATTCACAGACCAGTTTTTGTATAAGCGATGTGGATTCTTTATGGAGAAATATAAACTGGAAATGGTGTTACCGATGCAATGGTGTTATCTGTCATGCTTCAACCCCTAAGGGGGCACACAGGTCCAAGCAAATAACAGCTCTGAACGCTTTCAACACACGTTGCGGCATGGTTATTTGATCCCGAAAGGCTCCACTAAATCTAGTCCAAAATAAAAGTGCTGCACAGCGGAATACGTAGAGGTGGGGGGTCACAGCACCAACTGCTTCGCTCTACTGATTTTCTCCAATTGAGCCAAATTACTACTGTAGACATTCCCCAATTCAGAGACTAAAGCGAGAATAAATGCAAGTCTTGCGCACATGTTTGTGCTACATGTGAACAGTCACCCCTGGTTAAATTGGAAACTGTTCCTTATACAAATGGGACCTAAATGATCACCCATAAGCAATCAGCAATGTTTATGAATGACTATATCCTCTATTTACTAAAATCTTGCAGAAGTCAATGACAAACACTATTCAAATACTTCTTATTGTAAATAAAATAAGTGCATTCTACATTAAAAATGCAACTAATATATAGCAGCATACAACACATGAAAACAGTCAATGTGCCAAGTTTTGCTTAAGGTAAAAGGAGAAAGTAGTTTTGGGAAGACAGTTATTGAAAACCAAGTTTGACGAGGGTGTCAAAATACACCTGAAGGTCTGCAAAATGTGCACTAAAATCTTCAGTGTATGGATTTTATTAGAAAATACATAATTTCCAATAGTATGAATTAACACCACTTCAGAACATTGTTCACTGCAGTTAGCACGGGCAAGTAAATTTTAAAAACAGCTTAACACACATACGTTCAGAATACCAAAACCATGGTATTGTATGGTTTAAGTTCAAATAATATCATTAAAAAAATTTACACTAGGATACCATATAAATCCTAGAGTTCATCTTAACTGCAGCTCCATGTTACTCCATTTGCGTTAGCCTGGCAGCCAACGTAACCCTGCCGCCACAAGCTCCTGGAGCTGACTGATTTGATTAGCAGGACAGAGTGATTGGATTAACAGTTGATGAACTGTTGTAAACTGAGCCGCTGCATCCTTAGGGCATGACTGGCCAGAGTGTCTATACGGTACAGGAGACTCTGGCTATGGTGACGACTGCATTACATATATATTGTTCTAAAAGCTAGAGCTGTACAAAATAAACATGGATCAGATGCGGGCAGATTATTGTCTTTCTGTCAAATTAGCTAAAGCAGATGATACAGCTTTTGTGTTACTTTTGTGACAGCTCTGGGATGAGGGATGATACCTGATCTGGCCCAAGGCCTGCCAATACAGAGTTCATCCACTCAACTGTCTTCTGGCAATCGGGACCAGCAGGATGAGTTTGTACAGGATCATTGCTTTACAACCTGCAGCTGCTCCCAGCCTTCTTTTAAGGAAGCCATGTGTGCAGTGAAGTTGGAGCACATTTATGTGTATGAGCAGGAGTCACGTAAAGGACTAATACACTTCCGGTGCTCCTTCACGCTAGCAGTGCAATAAAGAGAACTGTGGATCTCAGCTCTCTTTCCAAAAATTAAATAACTATGCTAAAACAAATATTAAGATTTCTCTTTTCCCCAAGCTTTATTTCAATCAAAGACTATCCATTCTTTTAGGATTCCTGGGCACAAGTCATGCAAGGGCTAACTTTGTGGCTACCCACAACATTCAATTAATATACTGGCCTGCAGGTCATAATTAAAGTTTTAATTCACCCTCTGTATAAATTTCTAATCAAGTTGCCTATAAAAATACAATTGTCTCAGTCAAGCTCGTAATTTATCATCAACTTTATGACTTATATCCTCCCATAGTCTTAACAAAGACAATAGACAAAATAATTTAATTACCACATTCTCATCAACGCCAGCGGTTCCGGGGAATCACAGCTGTGGCGTGTGCCATGCCTGGCTGCACAGCCACCTCCTGAAAAGGCACTTTAGGAAGTTTTATGCCTCGTACTTAACATTCAACAAACTGAGTATCACTGTATCTGCACTTCCTTTATGGTCTATTGAAAAATACAGTTCACAATCAGGAAAAAAGATCTTAGTAGGAAGCCGTTATCATGGAGGGCACCAGGGAAACAGGTGGGGAGGGAAGGCCTGTGACATAGTCACTTTGCTTTAGAGAATTAACTCACTGCAGTTTGCTTGATATTTACTTCCTCACGAGTCATCACTGATGACTGATGCTAAAATGTCAGCGTCACAGACCTTTCCAGACACAATGTACAGAGAAACAATCACAGCAAGGTGCGGTTGTGGTGCCAGTTGCAGCTGACTGCAGAATTTATCAATTGCTTTACCCTAGTTATAGTAATCTAGATATTGCAAAAACTTGTTAGAAAATCTTACTCTCATCAACTCACTGTTCATAACTGTTCTAACCTTTTGTTTACAAAGAGATAAGACAGACTTACACATTTTTTATTTGGCACAGAAGCACAATGGAAATACATGGAAAGCTGTTAATATCTATACAAATACTGAATATAAACAAATGCTTGCAACAATGTATTCTTAGCAAACACACACTGCTTTCCTCCTTTTGAAATAAGAACAAGTAGCATCAAATAGGCTTATCTTCTTAAACGCAAATGGCCCTAATCAGAAGAAACTATTAAAAACTACTAGCATTTCATTTAAGATACGCATTTTGGGCAGTCAGAGCTATTACGTAAGAATTACTGTGTGATTAAGGTATTAAAATTTTTCTCATCAGTAGTTACTAGAAGATCTCAGCATCAGCCACACATAGAATACCAAAGGAAATTGTTCCCATCTTCAGTTAATTTGTAAAAGCTACACCCCAGGAAGCAAATCCTGGATCTTTTTTTCCCAGATGTAAATATTGCGTCTGTGCTTGTCAAATTCTGTTGCTGGCATCTCTCCGCTGCAGTCATGAAAAGTACAGGTCTCAACCTTGGTGCAACCAACACTATCCCAAAGAAAAAATATAGAAAACTGAAATGTATATTTATTATTGGCAACTCCGGCAACACGAAAGACAAAATTCTCACCCAAAGATGATCATGTTTTGGGATGTGATCATTTGGGAAAATGTAGTAATAAATTAAAGCTACCCCACAATAAGAGCTTCAACAGCTTGACTGCTATTTACTTAAAGGATAAGGCCAATAGAAATATTGTCACTTTATCCTTCAGCTAGAATAATAGAGTAGCAGTTGAAGAATTCGTCAACATTAAGATCAAGACTATAGACTTTTGCTTTCAAAGCAGGCGAAACTGAACCTTCAACAGTACTCAATTACAAAGACTCTATAAAGACAACTGATTGATAAGGACCCAAAATATTTTATCTAAAGACTGTCGTAAGGCGAGAGTAGGTCACAGCAAAACCGCACTCCAAATATGTTAGAGAACACTTTGCCATGGCTAAGCAAACTTCAGAAATGGGAACTGTAACAAGAAAGAGGAGAAAGAAAAAGGAAATCACAGGACGGATGAATAGCGAACTTGGTATGCTGTACTTAATTTATCAAATTCCACTTAATTCTACAATAACACTTTTATCTACCAACATGAAACAAGGCTTTTCAGCAGCCTACTGCTTGCAGAAGGGACAGTGACATGAGTCTGCTACTGCATATCACTTGACCAAACCTCAGTAAGAAGGGACACAGACCTCATATAAGCTCTTATAAGCTTAGCAGTGTCTTCTTCCTTTTTTCTCTTAGAGGTCCTGAGGTGCTTGTCCTAAATAAAGATAGAAATAATGGCTTTCTTTGGAATCACTGCATGGTGATGGCACAACACGCACTTACCAGGCTCCTCTCACCCTTGCACCAAAAGCTTATTTCAGTAAGACATAGTTCAAGCTTCTGGATACAAGACCACGACTGCATTTTTGCTTTCAAATACAGAAAAACATACTAAACAATACCAGATCATAGTTACGAACATTATTTACTGGCTCCTTCTGTATTCCTTACCTCAATTCCAGCACGTCCTAGAAGAACATACTGGTGCTGTATGAGCACGGGTCCCTAGTCGCTCTGCCTGCAATATGACTTCTCTCAATGCTTGATCTAATCCCATCTAGAAAAGCTGGTGATACGGAAATTTCCCCTAATTAATCAACCTCAATGCTGCACAGCTGCCTCTTAGTTCAGACATTCTGTTTCTCTATGGGATTTATTAGTAGATGAACTATTTTTCCAGTAGGAAAAAGGCATTTCTCTGTTTTAGGTCTCAAGTCCCTCCGTGTCCCCAGCTTTTAGTCTGAACCTAAATTACTGTTTCTTATTTAACACCACTGCAGCTTCCATGACTCCACTCTCCCATTTTCTTTTCTGTGGGGTACAAATAAAGCTGTGGGATCACTGGTAACTCTACATGGCAAAGAGTCTTCCAGCTTACAAGGTTTTAAAGTTTATTTGTAAAAACTGGGAAATTTTATAATGTTCTTCCAGTGCGTGCCTTCCTAACAAAAAAAAAAAAAAAAAAAATCAGAGTACATACAAATAAGTTTGTGATCTTTGGCACATAATTAACTTTTTACTAGGCCCACACATGACACATTAGTAGTACAAGTTCTGCAACAATCTATGCGTTCAAATGACTGACTTATTTCACCAGTATTTGTAACTTTAAGGGGTCCCTAAGCCTCATCCTTTCATCCTTCAAACATGCCAATCTGCCAATCAGAAATAAAACTAGCCTGTGTTGTATCACTGTTTTTAACATGCATATACCTCCTGCTGGCATGATATTTATGAAAATATATTTCCAACAATTATGATTTTCCCAAATGTATCTAATGATTTAGGCATGTTACATACTTCTTAACATCAAATTACTAGTCATTCAACCTAACACATTACACCAATACTACAAGTCCTGAATCAGAGGGACTGATGCCTGTAAGAGTTTCTTCTATTGTCTTTTGAAAATATGCACTGTCTTAAGCTCCGTTATTTACTGATCCTATGCACCATCAGTTCATACATGCATACTAAAAGTAACAGACACTAGATATTAATCTGATTACCGTGATGTTGGTTCATAAAATACGTTGTCCTATCCCAAAATCCCTCATCCTTTGGCAATGAAAACAAACAGCATTAAAAGCAAAGTATTTTAGGCTTGGAAAATGGCAGCTTCATTAACAGCAACTTGTGTTGAGGTAGTCAAGCTCATTTTTCAATAATTCAGATTTTTTTAAAAAAGCTAGGTAGGAGCAACTTCTCTATTACATGGTTAACAAGAATTTCTGAAGTAATACAGCTATAAAAACCTGCTTCAGAAGAATCTTCTATTCACTATCCTTGGAATGAAGTAAGATCAGGAAAGATATACGTAATTTCCAGAATCAGGTAATAAAATAAAAAAAAAAGTGATTTGTTACTCAAAAAACTTCTTCTTGCCCATTATTTTTGTCCAGAAAACATTGTCTCAAAATTGGCTGTAGCATGAAGTAGCCATTCCACTCTTGATAGAACACTTAAAAACTGTGCCCTTTAAGGTCACAATGCAGACACAAAACAAACCTAAACTATTTGTCCTGCAGATTTTGCCAATGCTCTGTAAAGTCTGTGGAAAGCCAGAGCTTTTTCCTAAAAAGAACCATGGCTGTAATCATCTTTTTGGCAGAACTGGCATGGCACTACAACTTGCTAAAGACCAAAGGAACCAAGAGTTACCTTGTACAAGCACAAGTTTCTTTCTCTATTTGCATTCAAGTCTTTCCCTCTGCAGAGATGTCATATAAAATAATCTGTCAGCTTATTATTATTACTAAAAAAATATTGTAAGTAAACTACCAAGTGCTGTTTTGCAGAGGAAGAACACATTTTTCTGTATTTTCCACCAGATATGGATACTGTATTGGCTTTTGGTTCATCCTCACCCACCCACTGTACTCAGTTCTAAGATAACATTTCATCTGTTTAAAAAAGTAGTTCTTGGAAAAGAAAAAAAAAAAATCTCTCATGCCATCTCATTCAGTCTCAGTTGCCTTATATTCCTTTCCCTGTGTTTGTCCCTGTCTGAATCTGATACTGCTATTTGCAGTGTTTTTCCTAATCCCACATCATAGTTGCTCTCCAAATAATGCCTTGAGGATTATTTTCCTCATCATTTTATACTGTAACAGCATATTAAACCGTTACTCATTTCTCTAGTTTCAACACTGAAGTAATCTGTAAAATACTCTGCAAAATAACACTGTTTTTATTTTTAAAAAAATTAAAAACCATTGTGTTCACTTTAATCTATGCAGCTGTTTGTGGTACAGTCACTGTTCACAAACAGGTTTTTTATTATCTAGAAAGTATTTTAAGTTAGGCCCAAACTTTTCTTTTTGCTTTAGTTATGTGTACAATTTCACTGACGGATCTCAAATTATTATTTCTATACTGTATAGGCTGTAGAGAATAAATGACTGTCTCACCTCCTTGTTTATGAAATAGACAAATTCACTAAGGTGTGCATGGAGAATCAAGACTTAAGCATGTAATACACTGGCATCTATTTTTCCCTTCACTATGTCTTTTCATATTTAAAGTCAGTTTAAATATGCACTGTAAGCACGAGCACTCTTTTACTTAAGAGCTGTTTTTCATATATAACTTCTTAGCATTATGACCCATTCTCCGTTGAAAAAAAGAGTAATATTCAAACTAATGTCACAAAAAGAATGTAAAAATTATTTAAAATTATCATCACATTGCAACATAAGCATTATTTACGGATTGCCTGCACTGAGAAACAGTCATCATAGGCCAGTATCAAAGTGGGGAGTCACCCTTCCAAAATAGCTACTGCACCACAAAACACCTTTCCCGCAGAAGTAATGCCAGTGGGTTTCTTTGCACAAAGTCATCAAATTCAGGGAATGCTCAGGCAAGGTCTAGCGTGTTGGCCTTCCAAACTTCTACCCTGGGTAATCCCTGCTTACGTAAAATAGAAATAGCTTACTTGGAAGCAAGTTGCCAAATTCCAGGTATATGGCATTATACTTATTTTGTCATAGTACAGTTACAGTAACATTGAAATACAGAATCATATTTCACTTTCTTTCAAATTTGACTGGAAGTACAGGTGAGAGTTCCTTTCTCCCTACACATTTATCATTATAACTAGCATTATTACTGCATACCTGTGCTGCATCCAAAGACTTTATGCTGCAAATTCCTTGCCAAGAGTCCATATGTTTCTAGAAATAGTCACATTTTTTGAAAATCTTTTGAATTCAGGATCTTCTTTTAAAACAGATAATTTCCCTTTTTTCAGGTGCTGGTAATTAATCTAGTCAACTGTTGGCAATGTGCAGTATCACCTGTAAACTCAAAATAGCTAGTGGTTAAATTGAGTATGTTTTAAAGCGTACCTTTAAAAAAGATTTTTGCATACTAAAGGTCTTTTGTGATAGTTTTTGATAGCTTTCTTAATACTTTGGCACCATAAAGTACAATTAGTGCTACTCAGCACAGGATTTAGTCTTATCTCTACAGTTACTCAAAAATTAAACTAAATTAATTGATATTGTACGGTTTCATTGGTGCTACAGAGAACAAAATTGAATCTCTATAACAAATGTACAAATTTAGATACAATCCAAAGCACTAATGATTTTGTAAAGGGATTTCCAGGAAACTGTGTCCAAACCACTGTACTTTGTCATGTAGTTCATGAGCCTGCATCTTCCTCACCTTGCTACTTAAGTAACACAGAGGTTCCGCTTTTTCCTTGCTATTTTTATTATTACTAATCCGTCACCAATACATTTATCAGTGATTAATTTGCACTTTGATTTTAAGGCTATGCTTTTCATTATATTGAGTGAGATTAGTCATGCCATCAGTGTGAGAATTTTTTTTTTTAATCTGAAATCACACAAACAATTAAGCATTAAAGTTAAATAACCTTTAATAACTCCTTCAACGTCGTTTTTCTTTTAAGAAGTGCTTTCCTCTTAAAATGTTTTGGTTTTTTTTTTTTTTTTTTAAAGGCATGTTAGTAATGCATGTAACTACATTTCAGGGGGAATGTAAGATTTATTTAGGTTTTTTTCCCCTCAACAGATGAGATCCTAAAAAACCCTTTCCTTGTTCTTGTAATTCTACTCCATGACAACAAACACCTGTGTTGCATATTCTGTTGAATCTGGAACAACTTGTCCCTGTTACTGTAAAGAACATAGCTGATTTCCTTCCTTTTCCAGAAAGCAGCAATGTTATGAATTAAACTGGTGGATGGATCTGCCTAAAAATAAATATATCCAAAAATGTTTTGGTTTTCAGCTGGTTTATTGTGTAATCATACGCTTATGTGATGGAAGTGGGGCAGAGCAGGAAAAAAAAAAGTAAGCGGAGTACAGGAGTGGTGAGTTTTTCTAGAATAACGAGAATGTGGAATTATGGTGAAAATTGCTGCAGTTCTGTATCAGCATGGTTTATATGGCTTTGTCATGAACACAAAGGAAATTTAACCCAGAGTCCCCCAACCTGAAAAAAAAATAATCGGAGATGAGGAAGTTACCTGACGGAATGCATTATTTTTGGAGATTACTTTAAAGACTAAATACTGTTTATATGCTTGAAAATAATTACAAATTGTATATAAGCATTAAAGATAATTAATTGCAAGATGAAGAATTCTTAAAAACGAATAATTACATTTTATAGAATACTGGAAAATGCATGAATTAAAACCTTCCAATTTCTTGCTTGCATGTTTTGTCTTCCACTCCTTGTTTTTGGAATGTCTTCAATTACATGAGGATGATATCACAGTTTTGAAAAGTCCATCTCCTTCGAAAGCTTTTCTACCCAAAGTCTTTAATCATTTGCTTTATGACATGAATCTTTTCACAGTAATCAAGTACAATGTGGTGTCAAAACAAAGGATTAGGACTTTGTCTCTTCTATGTATTCCTTACCCTGACTGCCTGTTTGAAGAAGTCTTGCTATCGGAACAACTAAAACAGAGGATAAGTAAAAATGAAACCATCCCAACCCAGAAAAAAAAAAAAAAAATCTGCAAGGAACCTATATTAGTACTCCCCATAAACGAAAGAAGGGTTATGTAAAAGTTTTAATATTTATTCTGTAGGCACAATGTCATTTTAACTTGTCATCTGACATTTAGAAATAATTATTCAAGGACCAGATTGGAATCTGCATTCAGAGAGCTCTGTTTCAAAAAACCCCCACAATGTATGACTGTTTCCAAACTAGAAAAGCATTTAAGTCAAGCTTTTTTTTTCTTTCTTTTCAAAAATCCAGATATTCAGATGTCAATTTCTGAATGAAATTATTCTTCTTGACACTTACAGGACTCCGTGACATCTCACTGGAGCGAGGAGAAAGGGAAGTGAAACAGACTCCTCTTTAATCCTAAAGGATAAAGTTACTGATGAATGTGAAATTTCATTTGAGTTTCCACTACACACAAACAGCGAGTGTCACTTTCAAAAAGAAATCTGGGGGAAAACAGATTATGTCTTAAAGGATTTTGCATGCATCTGCGTGTATGTACCTTAGAGACACCCTACTAACAGTACCTTAACTTATAATGGGATGCTGTTTTTCCTAGCCACCAGTCTAGGAGAGGATATGAGATACACTTTCACAGACCAATTACTGCCAGAGCGCCCATTTATTTTGCCTTTTTATTCTTTTATCTTAACATTATGAGACCAACAGCCCTCTTGTCGAGTGTAACGTCCATATTAGAAACAGTGTAAGCTTTCTTCTACTGTTAGTCATAATATAACCGTTTCAATCTACCTCCTTACACCCTGAAACACTCTGGAGTTGTTCTCTCTTACACCTTCACAGCTTTCCAAGTGCCAGGACCCTGTCTAGACCAAGGCATCCAGTTTGCAGTCTACATCACCATTCCTCCCCCGCCCCGGCAAAAAAAACCACCAAACAAACAAACCAAAAAACCCAGATTCACCAATGCTTCCAGTGCTTGCTTTTCGGTGTTTCCTCAGAGGGTTTTTCCAAGGCAGCACACATTTATAGTGGAATTCTTACTACTACTATTTTGGATGTGACCATCGGTTTGAATAAGGGAGTATTTGGATACCAGGATGGATAGTACATCTACATTATCAGATTGACTTCTAATACTTCGATTTAGCAACCACGAATAGACTATATTTTGAAGAAGGGTGACGTGTATTTATGTAAAAAGGGAGGGAAACTGAGAATTGAAAATACTGTCACAAATTAGGGAAGTCATTCTAACAAAATGGAGTAAGTTCTTACTTGAAAAAAATGTTAAGACTTAAAATAACAAAAATGCTATTAAAAGTCGCAACCAAATTTAGATAAATTCAGTTTGACAGATAAAATTCGGAGAAATAAGATGGAAACAGCTGACCATGGAAGTACATTTTGCAGTATTATTCGTCATTTTCATAATGTTAATTGAAAATAATTTTAACTGTTACTGATTATTGGGGGAGAGGATTTACTTTGTACTACACAGCAGTAATACACATATAAAACTGATAGAGAATCACAGCATTTTAAAGACTTTGGAGCCAGTTTTGAAGAATGGAAGTAGTAATATCCACAATTAAAGAGAAATCTTTCAAGACTTTCTTAAAACTAACAGCTGAAATTAAGGTTCTGCTGACTGTATTTAAAATTTAAGTGTCTATGGGATGGAAATGCTCATGTTTTATATGGGTGTGGGTGGACAGACAAGACTAACAACTTTACAATCCAACTTTCTAGAACAGGTGGTACTCTGAGGGACTTGTTTTTTGAACTCCTGATATTTCCGAAGACTGGTAAGTTCAGCTGCACTATGTGTAAAACTGAATTCTCTGCTGAAATAGGCTTTAGATCTCAAAGCCTCTAGACAGATCCTTATGAGGACTGGTGGCCTTCTGCTTTTGTCTCATCCTTTTCCCAACTATTTTAGGTTACCCCACCTCGCTCCAAAATAAATTTAAAGCACCATCTTTTTTTGTACTTCCCAGTGCCACAGGGTTCTTGCTTTTACAACGTATCACAAACATGAAAATGTTGAACTCTGGGGACCGACCTTTTTCTAACCTGGAAAACGCAAAATACAAATGAACTCTTAGAAGTTTGTTTGAACTCCTCAAGTACTGCATGGCATAAACCCGAATACTATCCATATCGCATGTGCAGTTTTCTCTCCATCGTTTTTTGAGGTCAGATGATCTCAAGTTATAAGCACTATCAGAAGTTTTTAACTGTTTCCAAAGAAGTAAAAACTGGAGTCCTCAGCACAAGAAGGACATGGACCTGTTGGACCAAGTCCAGAGGAGGGACACAAAGATGATCTGAGGGCTGGAGCACCTCTCCTATGAGGACAGGCTGAGAGAGTTGGGGTTGTTCAGCCCGGAGAAGTGAAGGCTCCAGGGAGACCTTAGAGCAGCCTTCCAGCACCTAAAGGGGACCTACAGGAGAGATGGGGAGGGACTCTTCATCAGGGAATGGAGCAGTGGGACAAGGGATAATGGTTTAAAACTGAAAAAGGGGAAGTTTAGATTAGGTATTAGGAAGAAATTCTTTACTGTGAGGGTGATGAGGCACTGGAACAGGTTGCCCAGAGAAGTTGTGGATGCCCCATCCCTGGAAGTGTTCAAGGCCAGGCTGGATGGGGCTTTGAGCAACCTGGTCTAGTGGGAGGTGTCCCTGTCCATGACAGGGGGGTTCGAACTAAATGATCTTTAAGGTCCCTTTTAACCCAAACCATTCTATCATTCTATGACTCTTCAGTCTGGGGAAGAGATCAATGAGGTTAAGATGTATATGAAATGATTAATAAAGAAATGAATAGGAAGTATTTCCTATACATCCCATAATAACAACAAAAAAAGCAGGGGATACTTAGTGAAAAAAATAATTTAAAAATGTTATATTTTTATTTAAAAATAAAACCAAGTTGCAGAACATATTGCCACATCGCATAGTGGAGAGACTAGAAGAGTTTATGAATGATAGATCCATTATAGATTACTAAATATTGAGTGCAAACCTTAGTTCAGAAAGCTCTTAAATTACTGTTTCCCAGAAATGAGAAGGGTATGCCAAAGGAAGAGTCACTCTGTGCTTTCTTACTATTCTTTATCTGTTCACTACTGTCATTTAAAGACAGGACAGTACTTTGGTGGATCTTTGGGCTAGTCCAGTAAAGCATCTCTTACATCAAAAGCCACTCAGTATTTTTAAGTAGAATGACAAGAGGGTAAAGAAGATTTCTGGAAAAGCCAAGGTCTCCAGCAGATCAAGTGCTTGAACTGGAGTAGTAGCCCTAATGTTCCGTTTCATTCAGACCAGTGACACTTTAGAGTCAGTGTTACAGAGGCAGTTTGGAAAGTACAGGCAACATATAGATAACTGCTTATTAAATTTAAATGTTGTCACCAATTTTAAAAATTAAATATTTTCTTATCAGTAAGGCAGTTTTCATTAAATCAAGGTTTCCATTGGGAATTTCAATTCTCCTGAAAGTTTTATTTTCTCCAATCAACAAAATCATAAGACACTTCTTTTATTCTTTGTCTGATCTGAGTCGGAACATCTCAACATGATGTTTAAAGCAATTCAATGCACACCGCTTTAATGTAATTTAAAACCAATTTAATTCCTTTTCCCACAAAAGTTGACATGATGGCCTCTCCTCCAAGCTCCTAAAGCCCTCATTCTTTTCAGAGGATCACAAGCCTTTCCTCAGAAGATGATGCAATTCCTCACATTATGCAGGCATGCCTCCTACCTGCCTGTGAGGGATGCACAAGAGAGACATAACTCTCGGTGCATTCTGGGAGAAATAACTTAGCCAAAGATCCTGGTTCATTTGGGTAAATAATGTACTGAGGTTCCTAAATGATCACACCCTGAAGATGATATGTCACTGTGGCGAAATGCAGGTTGAAGTATCAAAAGTAACTCAGCTTCAACATACCCAAGAAAAGACAAGATGAGATTTTCTACCGTCAAAAAGTTAATTTCAATTGACTTCCACCAAGAAAAAGCCCCTCCCTCCTCTGTTGTTCCACCCAAACCCAAACAAATCCTGTTTGTCAGAATTTGCCTGTGTTGGAAATTGTAAGTTATATCTAGCTCTTCACAGAAATGCTTTCAGTGAGGACTCTGATGTTTGAAGGTTAATTAGCTTCCAAGAGAGGAAAGCAAAGGACACTTAAAAACATGTAACACTTTTAGAGAAAAAAGCAACCACACAGGTAAAATACAGATTACCCCAGACACCAAAAGTGAGATGTTCTATACATACACAGTCTGCTACAGTCTCCGAATTTAACACCCTCAATGGAATTCAACCATATCCTACAGCAAGGTGATATTCAGGCAATCACATAGCTAAGATACCAATGCCAGAGACCTGTGGTAATGCAAAAGCCTTGCTTACAAATTAAAACAAAACAAACCACATAAGCCTTCCATATTACCATAACAATATGTGAAAAATACCAGCATAACTAAGACAGTGATGTCTAACACAATGATAGGAGGTACTTTTCTTCTGGTATGGACACTGGTGGTCATTTAAGCAGTCCCTGCTCTTCAGACCCTCCCCGCCCCGCAACATTAGCATGAGTTTTTCAGCTACACAATGAACCAGTCTGGAAAACAGATCCAGCTTTAAAACGTCCTAATAAAGAAAAAAACTATTTTAAGTTAAATTTGTTTCCAGTATCATGTTGCGCCATTATTGCTCAAAAGCTTTGCTGTGCATAGGGGCAGGAAGGAGCAGCCAGGCATAGGAACTTTTCTGCCTTTTGTGGCACCAGTGCTAATTTATGCCAACATAGCATTAATTTTAGCTGTGATCTGATTGAACAGAATGACTGTCTACAGATGCCTACAGGTAAGGTATTATGTTGCAGGTAAATTATAAACTATCACTGAAACAGGCAGTCATAATTTCATTATTACTCTTCCCCATACCTTGTATCCATTATAGGGATATTGCAGCTCCCGAAGAATTACTTTAATCAGTGGAAAGCAAGCCATTCTAGGGAATAACTGGGTTATTTTTCTTTTTATTCTTTTTTGGTTTTTATCAGCTAACAGGCATCAGGAAAGGCTTTTTGAATTACTTTGAAACCACGAACTCTGACTGTAACTAGGTGATGAAACTGAAACAGAGAAAGGTCTTCTTCAAAAAGGAGAGCTGGGTCCAGCTCAGAGACCTTGTTGTTGGGTTTGATGGCCTTTGCAGGCATCAGATATAGTTTCCACTGAAGACAGCTCTTCCCTGGAATTGCAAGCTCTCTCTTCTGCTTGATGTGATTTGACAAACCCAACAAATGTAAGAAGAAATGTAACCACTCAGTGATAAATCAATCACAACTGTTCTTGTGCAGATGCAAAAGTGTCCAAAGACTTCTTGTAGTGGGTCATGGAACATTTTGTCCCACTGTCACAATATATTCTGTCTTACAGCTTGTTTTTATCTTCCCTCTTCTCTTTTCCACTCTTCCTCCCCACAACCAACTGTCTCCTAATAACTGAGCCCATTGAAGATTAACTAAATGATTCCTACAACGTTCCCACCCATTCAGCAAATAAAACCAAAACCTTAGAAAGGTCACTTCGTCACATCACCTAGCCATTTCTCTGTGTTTCCTATAAGGGAAGTTTCATGACAACAACTAAAGTATTTCTGACACAGTCCTAACTCTTCACACCCCCAGGGTGTCCCAGACCCCTCCCTTGGGAATAGCATCTCAGAGGGAGAGGCATCAGGAACATTATTCCCCCTGTACCCTTAGGCTGGTATAAAACTCACCAGCTCTCCGAATTGCCGCACCAATAGATCAGCTCATCAGCAGCGCTCACACAAGGCAGGAAACTGTAGTTTGCGATGGGTCACAAGGGAAACCAAAGAGAGTCCCCGCTCGGCTCAGCTTAAAAGCTGCAATGGAGATGCACCTTGAAGCTGTTCATCTCCACCTCCTATTGTTTGGCTACACGGGTCCAGCCCCCGGTCATTGAGGACCTTTTCAAACCAGGAGTCTCCTGACTCATCCTACACTTTGCTGGGTAGTTAACTCCACACTCCTCAAACCAGCTGAATGAGTTTGGTGGGGTTTTTTTAGTGTTGGTTATCAGAAAAAACCCTAACAACTGCATACAGAGAATAAGAAATAAACCAAACCACACCAAACAGAAAGCCAAATTTAAAGGAGAAATTAAAAGAATGTTTCAGGTACTACAAATGGGCTGGAACAAAGGTCAGCTAGCTCTTGCTCAAACTGCTTTTTAAATTTACTTTTCCCACTCTATCCTTCTCTTCATCTAGCCACTAATTAAATTAACTTTAACTCAAATTTGCTCCCACCTTCTTTCCTGCGCTTTTTAACTGCCCTGGACACACACACAAAATGGAAATGAATCAGATCAATTTAGTGCGAGTTGCTTTCTCCAGCTCAGTTCAATGGTCTTTTCACTCCTCTTCAACCATATCTGCAGCTTCCAAAGATTCAGGGTCCAGTTTTATTTCTCTCTTTCGTTACATTTTGGGAACAAATCCTTTATGATTCAGTTTGTTCAGTTCTTTCTGGGTATTCCCTTTCCTGTTGCACCAGATAGCTGCTTTAACAAGAATGAATAAACTTGGAGGCGTGGTAGCAGCAGAATGGATTCATTGGAAGAAAGAAAAAAAAAAAAAGAACAAACAAACGAAACTAAAACCACCACAGATTTTAATCCTGGTTTAAATCAAGGTTTTCCGCTTGCTTGAATCTTACATTTTAACAGCAGCTGCATCCTACATTCTAAGGAAAGGCACATTTTCATTGGTCCTTATTGTTAAGTCAAAATAATAAATGCCACCTTTTAACCAAAGTCGGCAGGTCTTGCTGAACAGGACGATACATCACTCACATTTATTAGCGCGATGATAAGGTGTGAAAAGGTGTGAAAAGATATAACTGATGTTTTATTCAGAAAAGAAATGTATCATTCTTAATCCTTATATATTTATAACCTACATGAATTTTTATTTGTATGTAAATTAAAATTTAACTACAGTGCATGAAACTCACCTTTCTGATTGTTTATTTTAGTATTATTTAACTAAAAACATGTTATGCACTTAAATACTTGGTTGGTTTGGGGTTTTTTTTATTTTTTTTTCTTACTCAGCATGATTTCATTATAAATTGCTTTGAGAAAATAATCAGTATCAGGGAGCTAAACTTGGTTTTGTGCTTATGCTTAAAGATTTCAGAAGTAATATCTTAACTCATACCTATTCTTTTATTTAGGCAGGAATATATAAGACATTGATTTCTGAAATCCAAAATGTTTTCTTAGCTTTATAAGTTACTCAATTAATTGAGACAGTCAAATAAGCTGAAATCAAGAAAGTATCTCTGTGCATCTATAAAAACTTTGCTACTACTGCTAAGAATGGATTAGGTACTTAAATCTCAGGTTTATTTAAGCTCAGCCCATGACTGATTCAGTGATGTAATTCTCTGGCAGAAAAATACACAGTAATTTATAGTTTTCTGTAGTCTTCTGTATCTTGGTACATTATAGAAAGTTCAGTCTTTAACAGATATATCTTATTTTAAGTATGTTTTTCAATAAAGTTAAATACTTATTTACAAATACATCTAGCTGTATCATCACATATTCAGAATTTTCTATTAATCTGTTTCTTACTTGTTTATCTAGCACAATATTGTTACTTTCATATTCTGTCAAGAAGAGATTTTTTTTTTAATTCCTCAGACTCAGTTTTCTTACAGCTACCCGAGAGTTACTATATCTGTTAAGTGTTATTACTTCACTGCCTAAGCCTCTCTCTCCAGAGAAAGAGAAGTTATAGTAGTAAACATTGGCTAAATTAAACTCAGACCAAATTCTAAATTTAAAAAACAGTTTCAGCCAATTTTTTAGACTAGCAGTGGGGATCTGCTAATGCACAACAGCTGGGGACAGCTATTTAAATCTAGGAAATGAACAGCTTAATTAGGGAAGTATGTTAAGGAACATGAGGAGACAGAAGTACAGTATATGAGGATTCATTCAGATAACCATTTTAAGATCGGGGAATCAACACATGCTCCTTTCACACACTATTATAGAGTGTATCTGATACATGTACATCCCTGTAACTGCTTCTGGCCTAAAAATCCACATACATACATGTTTCAGACATGAAAAAAACAAACAATTTTTTCAATGTATCTTAAAATTGTTTGGAAAAAAAATGTTGTCTAAAGGACAGTTTGCCTGATTATGTATTTTCCATGTTAGTAAAAGTTGCAGGATTGGCTTTCCATTCTTTTAGAAAACAGAAGTGGATATGCTACTACTTAGCAAAGCACCAGCATTTACTTTATTCTGAACTGTTTCCAACAAACT
This sequence comes from Dromas ardeola, assembly GCA_013398915.1. Taxonomy (NCBI): domain Eukaryota; kingdom Metazoa; phylum Chordata; class Aves; order Charadriiformes; family Dromadidae; genus Dromas; species Dromas ardeola. Next base: position 117,856 of record VYZM01002914.1, on the reverse strand, counting down.
CTCCTTAGTGGTGGATCCAGGTACAATGGATCTAACAACAGCAATATGTGCTTTCGTATTTAAAGATCGGTGTGAGAGCAAAGGGTCAAAGGTAAATATATTCAGTTTTAACCACTGAGTTTTACATTTAGTGGTGTGGTTCAATCACACCAACAGTTTGTGAGATATTTTGCTGACTACCAACAGTGCTCAAAATCAGCATAAACAGAGCTTGCTGTGACACCAGAGGGAATCTAAAAAAACCCTCAGCTTGGCACCTGCCAAACAACTAGAAACCCTGATGGTAAGCACTTAGTTACATAGTTGATCCAAAAAGATTTAAAATACAGTAAGAGAAGGAAAAAAGTAGAGAGTACAAGAGGGTCAACAGAAAGGAACAATAAAGAGTACACTCTGAAAAAAAAGAGCATTATTTAAAAGACAACTCTGCATCCCTCACTGTGTTCAGTTCTCAAGGTGGAAGAATAGATGGTATTTTTTTGTAAGTGCTTAAGGAAATAATGTTTGAGAATAAGGATTCAAACAGAAGGGAAGAAGGAACACTGTATGTGAAAGAAGCCAAGTGAAAAAAAGGTGAGGATTAGGGTAGAACAAAGGATACAAAGGTTTCAGGTAGAAAGTACTGTACAGCAGTAGTTCCATCAAAAAGACAAGCAGGTGGCTTTTTAGCACTGTATGCAATAACAAATTTGAAAGTGACTTGGAGTAAAAGGTGGGAGTAAAACGGCCAAATACAAAAGCAGGAAAACAGTGTTGAAGAAACTGGCTGCAGCACTGCAAGTACAGCTGTTAAGACAGTTGCCTGGCTGATGCTCAGCAGGACGGCAGTTTGAGAATATAGACACTAGCTCCTGGCTAAACTCCCAAAGGATCGAGGATGTGCTTAAGCCCCAGTGAAGACTGTGGTCCAGTAGATACGCTCAGACTACAATACACACTCACTGAAGTCTATGCAAAACTCAAGATGTGTGTAAAAATAATTTAAGCAATTCTGAAAAAATTAAATGAGGAAAAAGTGCCATTTTGACAAACAGCACTACACCATCACTTACTTTACCTACATTACATCACTACACTCCTCCCCCCAGCAACTGGTCTAAGGTCTGAACTTGAGTTCTCAACATAAAAGAATGTTTTTCATTATTTGCCTCGCAGTACAATCCTCACTGTGATTCTCACCTTATAGATGCAGTGCAGGTGTAAACAGGCAGATAGACAACTATATTTCATCAAACTTTCCCATGACCTGGCACTGACAGAGATTTGTGTACCTTCCAGTAATCTTTAGTGCCTTCTTAATTTTATTATGAAGATTATGAAGCTTTTTTGAGCAATATTGCTCCATGGCACTGAGTACATTTTGAGAACACAGTATTCTTGAGAGGGTTTCTCTGATTCCAAGACACTTTGGAAGATTATAAGATTATAACAAATTCTTAAAGACAAAACAACTACACGAAGAAAGGAAGTTTCCTTGGGAAGGAAATGGAGGAGTAAGATTCAGAAGCCTTATAAAGCGTCTGACTGAGCCTCCAGGACAAAACAATTTTTTATACCACTGAAAAAATAAGAGAGCCTTGAGAGCAATCTTTTGCCACCTCTCCCTGTACATCTGTTACCACTGGGACCTAGACTGTCTTTCTTTGAGAGGATGTCTTAACTCAAGAACAGAATTTAAGGAGGTATTAAGTGCTAGCAGTGAAAAAGTAATCGAGAACTCTGATTTGCTCTTAGAGGAGGTTGCTGACCTGCCTCGGACAGCACCACAATTACAAAGCATTTAGAGGCCAATTTACTCCTTTTGAAAGCCAAACAGGAGAGTGTGAAAGAGCTTCTTCAACACTTTGGTTTGTTTTCTGTGAAAAAATTAGAAAAATATGGGAGAAAAGTACAACACAAAGACTAGTTACAGCCAGATGTTCAAGCTGAGAATTCATTTGACTGAGAATGAACAGAAGCCCTTTAATGGCAACTTGCAGCAAAGTGTTACCCGTTGGGTGACCTGCTACCTGCTCATCCTTGGTTCCTTCCTTTTAAGAATCTATTTAAAAATAAATAAATAAAAAAAAAAGAGTACACCTTTTTCTTGAAGTTCCCTTCTGTTTCTCTCCCACCTCTGTGCTGGCATAGTTGTTGTGCAGATTCATATTGTACCTATTTGGAGAATTAATTCTGCTGAGAAGAAAACCAGGGTAATATTTGTTTTATCTGAATTTCTGGTTCACATTCAGTCATAAAAACAGATAAGCCAGTATAATGGAAGAGATTGCACTGGGAAAAAATTCCCAAAAAACAAATGACACCTTCCTCCACACCATTCCTGATGCAGTACTAACTTAATATATATGAAAACTACAGCCTAAGACTCAGATGGGGAAACGCTAGTTTTATATCAAGGAATTAGAGAAATGTAGGGACACTAGAGGCCAACACCACACCCACCTCTATATAAACCCCAAAACAACCTGATCATCATCCTCCCCTGAAGTTTTCCAAAGAGCAGTAAAGCACAAAGCAAGTCAAAAGGCCACCTGTCTTCTTCTCAGGGCTAGCAGCTTGTCCCGCCCAAAGAGAGCAACAGACCTCACGAGAAGATGGGACTCCCCACAATGAACTCCTGTTCCACACGGTTCCTTGTTCCTCTGCTTCAGAACAAAGTATCCTCAGCTGAGCAGGTTGTTCTGCTGGACATTGTCTACAGAGCTACCCCCAGGCAATGCAGGATTAGACTGCTGTTCTGTAAGACAGTATCAAATAGGTAAACTGATGGGGGGCTGCCTTCGGCTTATCATTTCTAAGCATCAATCTGACCGTGCTCACGCTGAAGCAGTCCAAATCAGTCCTTTATGTTGCTTTGTTTCTCATACCAGGGAATTGTTTAGACATATGTTGGTTCACAACACAGGATGAGAAAATCATGTGTTCGAAACATTAACCAGTATTCATCTAGAACTGTATTTCGAAACAGTTGTTTTGGGCATTTTTAAGGCAGGCTTATTTCTGGAAATACCAACATGTAGGACTGAGTCATGCACATCACTTGTGGTTGTTTGAGAACTGCTTGCTGATATCAGGGGCTGTCAACGTATTCTCAAAGTCAGCAAGATACAACCCGAAAGGTACCAAATCCAAAATGCAGGGAGTTCTTTTGATGTATGGCACAACCGGGATATTTGTGAGAAACATTTGTGCTTGTGTGTTCTTGGGAATACGAACAGAAAAATTTACACATAGATAGCTGTGACCAAAGTACTGATTATGTAAAATGTGGCGCTCTGAAGGGGACAGAGGCCCTGAGGTAGAAGGTGATTTAAATGAAAAATTCCTCCCTCAGTGATGACATCAGTTTTTAGCGTTTTGCTGGGACGTGTGGTGGTATGCCCCTCTCAACGTTCTGATGTCTAAGCCTTTCCATCAGTGGGGTAAGGGCTTTAAATTAGATCTTGATAGTCACAATTTGAAATCCATCAAGGCAGAAAACTTAATAGTTGTATAAGAAAGACCAATTTTTGTGTGGTCAAGTGATTTCCAAAATGAACTAAAAGGGATTGGTAAAGAAGCGAAAAAGATTAGAAACTGACAAAAATCCTCTGGTTTTATTTCCATATATCTACTAACAAACATACCTCCCAAACAGAAGATTTTACTGTTAGAAGAGGTGCAGAGGACAAGCACTGCTGCAGCTGACAGTGAATGCACAGTTCTGAATTTATGTGTAGATTAGCACTATGTACCATGAGAAAAATGTAGTCTACCGTCTAATGTTACTGTCAGCACTCTCAGAACTGCTATTACCAGGACAACAAAGAGACCTTTCTCTTTTCATACAGTTCGTTTTCAATTGCTCAGCCCAATTATAAATTCTTGTGCTTTTACAAAGCAGGCACCAGAGGGAGACCTGCACTTTAGTTCAACTATGAAATAATGCTGGCAGGAGTCATTCAAAAGTGGACAATCAAAGCCTCTTGGCCAATATACCCTAGGTGGTTCCAGGTGAAATTGTGGCTAACAGGAACACTGAAAGAGGGACTGGTGCTGGCAGTCTTCTCTTTTCCCATGGCCAAAAAACCCTAAGAGTGCTCCATGAAGAAAAGTAGGTTCCCAGATTTCAGGCTGTAGATAAGCATACCTCAACCAGTTTGGACACAGCTGGGAAAGACCTGCTCTTTGCCACGCAAGCCCCCAGTTTATCATCACATCCTGCTGACGGTTATACCACTTCTCAAATCTTCTGGCTGAGCTGCATATATAAGAACTCCCTAAACATGTCAGTCAAAATAAGCTAGATCAGCTTAAGTAATTTAGATAACAAATCTTTCCTAACATGGCTCAATTTGACCGAATTGGATTAGGGCGAGCTCCCATGAGCAGCTCAGCTAGCAGACCAGAGAGGGCAGTAATCCCAGGTAGAGGGCAGTGATGAATGCTTTGGGGTGGACTTGCTCTTTCATTGACCAAGCTACTGCTGAAGGTGGACTGTAACATATATGTTGTAGGCAGGTTGCTATTGTTTTCTAAGCTTGATAAGAGACAGCAAGAGGAGCTACATGGACAGGAAATACACTGTTCTCTTAAAAATAGGCACTCTTAAATTCAGGTGGGGAAAGGCAAGGGGTAACATCCTCTAGGAAGCACGCAAGAGCCCAGAAAATGGATGAGTGCACATGGAGACAAGCACACTAACTGAAATCCATGTAGACAAATTAAAATAAAATCATTATTATGAATGACAGGTCTGTTGGTACAGAAAAAACTATCAACTCCTTACCTATTCAGCTAGATACAAGGTTTATACATATGATAATCAAAACGGTTATTGATGGGAACACAGAAATGCTCATTAGAAGTACTCCCCCTACCCCATATTTTTTCTTATTATCCAAAGGGCAAAAAAAATCAACAAAATCATCAGCTCCTCATATGCATTCCAAATTAAGAAAATTATTGAACAACAAAGAATAAGGAGCAAATTCTAGAAGAAAAACAAAATTTGACTCTGCTGTCTTGTGATAAAAAAACAGGCAGTCTTAGTCAATACATTTCTAGAAAGTTTGGTTTTTAACTTCCAGATTGAGAATTTGGGCTTTGCATTTTTGTTTTAAGTAGATACAACTCAAGTTTTTAATGAACAAATTCATTCTAGATGCTTCCATCTACAAATACAAAACCATTGCTATTTCAACTACAAAGTTATTATGCCTGTAATGTAATTTTGCATGCTACTTTAAAGATATTTCATTATAGGGGAGTTGGTAGTAAAATAATGTGAAATTTAAAGTTTCCTTACAATGTCAGTCACTTTCAGAAGTTATACCACCTCCAAAGTTGCCAGCAGCTTCTGAAACTCAGCGGATTGAACCGTCCAAGGACCCTTTTCCACAGCTGCTTAAAGCAATACTCATAGGGTTGCCAAAATTTAAAATGAACTTGCTCTTGGAGAAAATCTGCCTCAAACTAACCCTATTAAGCAAAAGAGGAGAAAAAACATAGTAAGGGGTTGTGAGGGAGAAGAATTTTCAGATGGATAAACCCCCTAAACTGACTTTGAAATCCTGAGTGCCAGTGTTGGTAGAAAGAACATCCAGCTGAGGAGGTGGGGGGAAGGCAGGATATCAACATACATTGCCTTGGAATTATGTGGGAATCTCTAGTCCTTGAGGAGAACCTAAACATGCCAGTACCATGGTTTTTGCTCATGACTTCTCACACTTCTCTCCTGGGACAACCAAAGGGGAAGTTAACCTTCCCATTGAATTCATCGGAAAGGGTAGATTAGCTGTGCACCTTCTAGTTCTCTTTTAATTATGACTGCAAATGGTTTTCTTCCCTGACCACAGGACCCACGATCCAGTCTGTGCACAAATTAGATACAAAGAAAGGGAATTAAGAACTCACAGGCAACCATAAATCTGGCATTTCCTCAATCTAGAGTGTCTGAATTTGTGACGTAAATAACAGTCTTTTTACGATGTGGTATAAAATCTATAAAGAAAAAATAAAAAAAGAAAAGATGCTCAGACATAGCCCTTGCCCTAGAGAGCTCACAATCTTCCTCCTTGCAGGAGTGCAAGAGTTTTATCAGATTTATCAAGTATATATGAACAAGGGACTAACCCAAATGTGGTTTGTTTATATGCACATGTCTTCATCAGGCAAGCAAATGTAATTAACTCATAATTTGGTGGGAGCTGAACTTGAATTTTTTTTTTTTTTTTTTTTTGTGGTAACACATATGCATTGCCAGTTAACTGTATCACAGAGCAGACTGGGTATAGTTTCAATTACATTACATCTCCTTTTTTAGGTATCAAAGAGTCTTTCTAAAAAGTGTCAAATGAATTATTTAAAAAGATATCATGAACTACCGAAATATGCCCTACCACAAGGAACATTTGTGTGCATGGCTGCACATCCTAGTTCATTTCCATCAATGATATTCAAAGGTACTCTGGTCTATTCTCAGTCTGCCACCAAATCATCAAGCAAATTATCATGAAATTTAGTACATTGTGCCTCCCTTCCATTTTCCCCACAAATCCACTAGCATGGGCACAGGTAAGTGGTGGAAAGAAGAAGGAAAAGAACAGGCTGGACCAAATTTCACCGTTTTAGGTAGATACAGTGACTATACTCACTAATTGCAAAAGTGGAAAAGAAACAAAATTCACAGAGCTCTGCACTCTGTGCAATACATAGTTGTTTCTCCTATTTGGGTCATGTTTTCCTAAAAAGCGTGAGAAGCTAAAACCACGTTACAAGGAAGGGCATGGTAATTAAAGAGTCAAGATGCTTGTTTTCTTCCCAAAGGATGCAATAGACACTTATGTACATACACAGAGTAAGTATAAACTCTATAGCATGTCCCAAAGATATCATATGGAATTTTCATACACAATACAGCATCTCAAGAGGCGTATCACAAAACAACATACAGAGATTGCCATAAAGAAATACCTAGATATGTAAGCCTGTCTACTAAGTGATGCCCATTTTTAACGCTAAAATAGATTTTCCTTGATATATCATTTTCCATCATGCCATCTTTGAAAAATTAGATATTTTAAATCTAAGTTAAGTGTAGGTCTTGAAAACAGCATTTAATTCCTTCAAATATTTTTCAATAAGATCTTAATTACATTACTAACATATCCTGTGAACTGAAGAATCTTAACTTGCAAGACATAATTTAGGAACAACTTTACTCTTAGAAAGCATTAAAGTAATTCAGAGACCTTTATCATAGTAAACAAAATCACCATTCAAACCACAAAACCCTAGAATTCAGGAACGCAAATTAAAGATTTTCTGATAAAGATTTTAGATGCTGAAATTAAACATCTGAAAAAATGCAGGCAAGATGAAAAGCTACATATTGAACTCAAATTCCACTGCAAAACTGACATTATACTGGAACAAAATTTCTAAAACCACAGAAGTGTTCAAGAACAAACTTTTGGAAAACTGTACCTGGGACATTCGCAGAAAGTAGGATTTTATATAGAGCCTTAACTTTTTTTTTTCGCCTTGATCATAACAGCCTTCATTCCACATCCAACTCCAGCTTTTGCCCACAATTACTCTGATGCAATAGTGCTTCTGGAGTTTAACAAAACAGAACATGGCAGGTAGTGACAAGAAGAGACAAAAAAATCTATATCTGAACTGTTAAAACCAATACAGAAATTGCACAAAATAAACAAAAACTGCAACAAAAAGGGATTCTGACATATTCACCTCTACATTCACCAAAGAGAAAGACTTACTTAGTCTTTTTTACACTGTTTATGAAGTGAGTTGAAGACTACGCTCAATAGCTGTGACATGGTTAAAAATAGCTGTACGGTTTAAGCACAGCAACTCATACTGCTCCACAGGAAGAATTATTCTCCTGGTCAAAATATTTGCCTTTTCAATGAGCTGAACTTTCAGGTCATCTGTTAACAATGTAGATTCTTTCCTGTCTAGAAGAACTATATTGTCTCTCCTTTAACAAATAGCAGGGTATTGTTCCCAGCTGGTTGCTAATTCACACAACTATCATGTAAAAATCTTTCAAAATCCTATATAGAAGATGTGTGTTTTGCTTGGATAATCACATATTTTGATTTAATAAATCTCATACTTAATTCCTCTGTCTGTGTAAAAGAAATTTAAACTCATCTTTATTATATCCTCTCCCCACATCCCCAGCCCTCTCTTTCCTTTCTCTTTTCAGCCTTCCCTTCAAAAATACAACGCACATTACAACTGAGAACAGGGTGCCTTTGATGCTGAAAACACTTTTGTCAGATTTTGTAGATGACCTGCGTGAGAAATGATCTTTCAGTTTGCCTTCCTTTATAACAGATAATTTCACTCCGAAATTCCTGCATCAGGCCATTATATTGTGCTTGAACTAAAGGCATCTTTTTGGAAAAATTCACGGCTTTTTGTTGCTGACATATCCAGAATATCCTTAAATAAACTGTTCTGATAGATGACTGCCTTCAGTTTGAAATGTACTATATTTCTAGAAGAAATGCACCTCAGTTCAGCTTTCAGCTCCTGTATTCTGTCATACCATTGCCTACTATAGCTAAAGGACTGCACCTTCTGAAATCTTTGCCCCATGTAAGTACTTATAGCCCATCAGTCGCTTCCCTAACTTTCCTTTGCTAAACTAAATAGACTGAGCTTCTCCCGGCTCTTGCTATACACCAGAGTTTGTTCACTTACTTGTTTTTAAGGTTTTTAATTGTCCTTCTCATATTTTTCTGAATCTTTTTAAGGTTATCTAGGTTTTGGGGTTTTTTGCATCTTAAGCTCAAACAAGATGTAATTTTCAAACATTATCTCACCAGAGCTATACAACAAAATAAAAGGACACTTAATTCCACGTGAGATCCCTTATATCCATACCAAGGGACTGCACTGTGCATTTTACCTATTGTATCATGTCACTAAATTACTCCTTTCCAAAGTACTACTCTCCATTCTACATGTATGATCTTACTGTCTAGACAGATATATTATGCTATATTAACATATGTTGAAATGATCCCCATTAACTAAGTACAGACCATCCTTCACACTTACTAATCCATCATTTTTTTGCATGTATGCATTTTACCAGAGATTATATTCTATTTTCCTCCAGATCATTATCCAAATCCTCAAAGCAATGGACTGTGAAGAACTTCTATAAAATCCATCGTGGACGTCCTTCTTCTATTACTGCTTTATGATCTGTCAATTAACCACTTTGAAATGTATTAATATGGGCCATGTTGACTTAGCAAAGAGCTAGGTTTTAAAAATCAGAATATCGTGCAGTACTGTATCAGGTGTCATGAAGTTTACTATAACTACAGGAGTATCTTTGTCAACCAAAAACTTTTAGCCTCAGAATAAAGAAATAAATACAGACAAGTTCTAATTGTCATGAACAGCTGGGCAAGCAGTGACTCTGCTTTCTGCAATTTTCTGCTAAACAATTCCCATTTCAGCTTTTCCACAGTTCTTTCTGTGATCATTATCAACTTGTCCAGTCTAGTATTTATGTTATATCCTGGCCTATCCTATGTCATTTACACTTCTAAAACAATTAAAATTAAACCAAAACAAAATACAAACCCCAATATCTTAGATATATTCAGTTGGTTGGGGTTTTTGTTTGTTTGTTTGAAATCCTGACTCCTGTAGACTAAAGAAAAAATTAAGTTTGTTTGTTCCTACCAGAATAAAGAAATATTTTGTGGAAGTCACTGAAAATTTTGAATACAACATCCAGATTTTGGCCAGGGTACAACAGTATTTTGACTCACAGCATGTTTTTTAAAGGATCATAGAATAATATTTTTCTGCCTCTTCTCAACTATTATTGTCCCTATCTAGTCGACACATGTCATTACTAGCATTTTTTTGCTCTCAATAAGAGAATTTTCATATTGTTCTTAACCCCATTGATAAAATCTACAGCTAATAGCCACTACTGCTCATGCAGTAGTGAATCTTCACTTTTTTTCTCTGAATCTTCATTCATTTGAATCTTCACCTCTGCTTTACTATGTTATGACAGTGTCATACCTATCCTTAATGACTTGTCATTGTAAGAATTACAAATGCCCTGGGTAACTTTTATTTTTAAGTAATATAACTTTGAGACAAAATTGTTTTCTTTATATTTTCAGTAAAATTTGTATTACTTTATTTTTAGGAAAATATCTGTTTAGAAAAAGTGATTATGTATTCTTGGCCTGTACTGGATAGAGCAGACTCATATAAGCCACAATAACTATCAGTCCTGATTGTTTTTATGGAAGTGACCTTATATTTCATTTCGGTTTTGTCAGAGGAGTAAAACTGAACAGAACAGAATTTCTTATTCTCAGAAAAGTACAATGAAAGACCTGCACACATTAGAAATTCCAGGAAAATTGTTCCTACAATTAATGAACACCTAATGTAATCACTCTGAAATAACAATGCATAGTTTCTTTGCATCTAGACATTTAAAGAAAGATTCCTCTATCACACAAATTCCAGGAACATGTAACTTTATCTCTATAAAAAGAAAGTTCTGACCTCACAGAACTTTCTGAGGCAACAGTGTATCCTTAACCATACACTTTGTTTTGTTGCTTTTATCTTGCAAATAATCAAAAATAGAGTGCAATGTTTTAATTCTAGCTTTCTGGGTATAAAAAAACCCCAATGCCTAGGCCAGGCTGGCTGTTAAAACAATGTCAGAATTGAACGACAGAGGAAAAATGGAAGGGGCAATAATAATGGCCTGATTTTATAATTTGATTCTGCTCTTAATAAAGTGTAGCACTCAATAAAAACTGGCAGAGTGGAAGTCTGTTTGACTTAGTCATTTTCACATAAGTAAAGTGTTTGTTGTTTGGTTTTGGTTTTGTTTTAAATACTTTGTTGGCAAGTAAATAAATCTTAATATATTGGATTGAGTTTCCAGACAATGATCAACAGAATGTTTTCTAAACTGTCTGTAATCTTGTTTTGTACTTTTAAATTATTTATTTAATAATTTGCATTTATTTTTTTTAAACTAAATGAGGGATCAATGCCAATGGCTGGCAATGCCATTACATTGTACAAGTTTAGAAGCAAAGCATAACTTTTAAAATTGTTGCTACACGCACCTGTTAAAACAACGAGTCACCTGAATATACATTCATGCAATCTTAATTTTTGTGTGCTGCACCCCTGAAATAACCAATATTTTAATCTACTTTATGTTTTCAAACTTATAAAAATGCAGACTACATTTGTAATAAGTATATTAAATCTTTTTAATAAAAGAAAATTGTCTTTAAAATGCTTAATATATAATCCAGTCTTTTTATCATAATTTAACATTTAGAAATAATACATTACTTAATTAAGTATTAGCTACACATAAATAATTGACAGAATATTTTTGCTTAATATAAACAAAATAAGGGGCCCACACACACAGAGAACTGAGAACATTGGATTTGGGGCACTTAAACTACTTGGCTGCTTTCTAAATTCTCACTCAATTACTATCTCTATGTTCACAAATCCTGCCATAATACATGGCTAGCCTTGTAGTCTTTAGTATTAGTAGATATTTTTATTTCCTAACCAGTTTTTATTTATATATTGGAAAGAGTTAAAGACCAACTCAGTTTACTTTCCTTATCAGCTTTCCCACCTTCACATAAACACATTCAAAGTGAAAATAATTTGTTCCTGCCCATGAAACTGAAACCAAAAGTCATTAAAGCGTAAGTTTTTCCATCCAAAAGACATTGACAACACTTATACTTTAAATCCTTGAAATACTTGAACTTTAAATCCATTGAAGGGGCTAAAAATAATCTTTATGAATATCAGCACTTTAAATTAAATGCAGCTTAAAGTGAGTTCAACTATGAGGAGACATCCTGTCCCATCCCACTCCTGCCCACTGCCCGCTCAATGAATAACCAGAATCCTTAGAAATAAATTATACTTTTAACTACACTTGTATGTCACCCCAGTCTTCAGGCTGGGTTTGCACAACAGCACCAGAGCATAATTATAATGTAATCAAGGTGGACTGGGAAAAGACAACGTTACAGGGCTGCATCATTTTCATTACTGGTGTGGCACACTAAGAGTAACAAAAAGTCTAACCACAGCAGTTACAAAGCTTGCTGAAAGTAAAATTCAGGGAACTGTTAATAAGTAGCAGTTATGCAGCACTGAGAAGTAAGTGGAATCCCAAATGTTGCAAACACGAGTTTCCCATTTTCACATTAAAAACGTAATCAGCCACTAAAACTATACAGCACAGTGTCTTCTACTCTGCCCGTGATCACCCCATCGCTCAGCGCAGCAGCCCCTTTCTCAGGGGTGCTGCTCCTCGCCCCGTCCCTGCATGGTGCTGTGTGACCTCAAGGTGCAGTCCTGGGACATGGGCTCTCTGAGTCAGCACAAGCCAAGGGCAAGAAGCTGTGCAGCCACATGCAAGTCAGTCCAGCGAGTTGATCCAGCTGAAAATTAAACATGCAGCTTGACGAATTTTTTCTCTCTCTTTTTTAAAAAAAAACAAAACAAAACAAAAAAAAAAACCAAAACAAAA
>VYZM01002914.1:92008-105234 GCA_013398915.1 Dromas ardeola | reverse complement strand
AAACAAAACCAAAAAAACAAACAGAGCCAAGTCATTGCTGCAACAATTCCTCGGCACCTACACAGTTTTTTTCTCCTGTCCCCCTTCAGCCATGCCTTATATTCCTGCTCCTCTACTTGAAGTGGCAGATCTTGGATTTCAAGCCAAGCCAGACAGAAAACTGCCAGAAAACTATTTCTACAAAAGCAGTGGACAGCCTTCAGCTAGACAGGCTTCCTTAAATGGCATTCACCTGACCCAGCAACCTAAATCAGTGTTGGGGCAAAGGAAGGGGGAAGAATGAGTGGCTTGCTGGAGGAAGCAGTGGTGGCAGTGATGGCAAGCACTTAGGTTTGCAGCGCTTAAATTTGCTTAAGCTGTAGGGAACAGAGCCCTCAGACTCCCACTTGAAAGCAGACAAGGAATAGACAGTCGCCCTCCTTAATATTTAGTGTGTTTCAAAACGAACTTTTAAGCATCATGTCACTCAACAAAACATTAAGGGAAAGAGGAAAACTGACAAAAACGCTGTCAGGATACACAAACTTCTTCCCCCAGCTTCAGGGCTCGCTCACTGAGGCTGTTCTTCTGTGGACATCACTTGGTGGCTCAACAGCTCCAATGACCTTCCACACCTGCTTTGTCATCCTGGCAAATATGTGTATGGCCATGCACTGAACAAAACCGAAGAACTGATTCAACCAAACAAATGTTTTTGGAGACAGGGTTTTTGTTTTTTGTGTGGTTTTTTTTTAGTTTTTTTTTGTTTGTTTGTTTGTTTGGTTGGTTGTTTTTAATTACACCAGATCCATTTTCCAATCCTCTTAACATGTGGCCAAGCTGCTGCTGTGGCTCAATGGAAGGAACAGCTGAATGGTCAGAGGAAGGACCTGCTGAAGCCAATGATAAAGCACTGCCACCCAAACGCCTTCTGAGATTTAATGCAAAATGAATAAAATACAACAATTATGGTTTAAAACCGTAACTTGATCAGTTACTGTCACTCAGAAAACAAACCTTAACTTATACCATAGTAGCTCAGTGCTGTGCCTAAGCACTTTATACTTCAACAGCACAATCCCTTAACAACGTTCACCTACTAACACAGTTTACAGTCCCAAGGGAAGGCCTGTAATGAATGAAAAGTTGGGTATTATCCTGCATTAGCTTCAGAAGATAGTAGAAAAAGGAAAAAAAACCTCAATGCTTAGGAGGTCACATTTAAGTATATCTAACTTAACTTACTAAATTAACCCGACTAGCCTTTCTATACCTCTTTGTAGAGAAAGAGGATGAAGTCTGATGACCTTCCAGGGGAATTTCACTTAGATGGACTCGATAGCCTTCTGGATGACTCTCATCACTGATTACAGAGGATATCAAAGATAACACTGCATGCTAGTTAAATACCTCTTTGCAGTTAGCCCCACCAAAACCAAACCAAGCCAAAAACCAACATAAAAGGGAGACAGGTTTGTCTGTAGCATAGCATCTCTCTATAAGACCCAATCAGCCTGCTCTATTTTATTCTAAGATGTTCTGACAATATTTACTTGGCTGGGGGGAAAGGAAAAAAAAACAAAAGAAAAAAGGCTTTATTCTGCTTGTCCCTTGTCCCAGGGATTCAAACTTTGTTAGGGAGATGAGCAAATGATTAGCAATCATCTCTGAAATATGCAATCTGAGTGATATACTCAGTGCTAATTATGACAGAGGAAAGAGAGAATTATATTTTTCAAGACAGTATTCAGGTGTCCTAATGATGAGATTCTCCATTTTTCCCCAACAACCCCTGCCTACCCATCTTTCCACAAAAGATAACGCAGTTATAGCAGGATATGCCTTTCTTCCACTACATAACAAAGTTACAGTTTCTTGCTCAGAAAAATAAAAATAATCTTTACTTTACAATCAATAGACAACTGATTCCACACTGAAAGTGCCCTTTTCTGAACAAGTCAGGTGGAAAAAGATTTTTCTGGTGCTTTGGCTGAAAACAAGAGAGACAGGTATTGGGAAGGCACTGGGAAGGTAAAGCTCAAACATTGGACGAAAAGGACAAATGAATGAAAAGAGAGCCTTCATTTAGTGAAAAGATCATAAAATTATCACATAGTTCCACAGTCCAATCACTACTTTCTTCTTCCCCTCCTCATAATTTACTATGTCTCAGTACACTTTAAGACTTTATTAAGCATATAAAGATCTAAAATACCTTCCCCCAAATTAATCACTTCTATTGACATCTTAGTTCAAGCTTCATAAATATAAACAAGTACAGAAGAAAAATAAAAGGGAGCCAAATAAAGCATTATTTTACTAATGGAAAGGATAAATCCATATATATATATATATATGTTAGAATAATGACTCTCATTAATTACCATTATTTATGAAAATGTCCATCATGAACAAGCGAAAAAGGCAAAGGACATTATTTTTACTTGACAATAAGAATGTCATAATAAAGAAAATTATTTTGTGTGCATGCAAGGAATCAGTTTTGTTACATTTAATAGCTTTGATTAGAGACGTATATGTTCAAGTGGAGAGGATAAAATTCTTTAGAATAAACTAGGTTGTAACCACTTGAGTAAGTACTTTAACGTTGAATAATTCAATTAATATTGAATATATTCAAAAAACACACAGCAATAAAGACAGGAACTTCCCATTTTACAGACCAATACCAGTAAAGAATGATTAACTAAGATCTTCACTTGCACTGAAAAACAAAATTATCTCACACTATTTTAACTGTAACTTAACTGACAGCTGTCCATCATTCATTGCTTTTTGTGAGTATCCAAAGGTATGGAGAACTAGGGCATAATGAACAACTTTGTCTGGACAAATGGAGGAAAATAACATAGGAATAGGTATAAATGATTAACAGTAAAATTTCATCTGTCACTATGGGTGGATCAAGGCCTAATGATCACAGGGACAGAAACCGTATGACGTCCTAGTGCTCATTCTATCTCCTCACTAAATCCATGTTTTGCCACTAATGGCAGCAGAGATAACCTCCAAAACACCATCTTATTCAATATGCTTGCTCTGCATTGCACCAGTTTCAGGGCAAAACTGAACTTAAAATTGAAATTGATCCTTGTAAAGAATTGGTTTTAAAGATAAGGTGTTTTAATGATTTATCTCAATAAGCCTTTTTTAAAAAAATCCAATAAAAGACAAGCAACCCTGCTATTAAATCTTTACTGATAAGAAAGTAGAGAAGCATAGGCACAGTTTTTACGTAATTATGACACGTGTATCCTGCTGATGAAAAAATAAGCATCTTTGTGTGGTTTTGAAGATTTGTGAGGTAGTAATCCTTCATATCCATTGAGTTTCTGTAGTCATGGGCATAAGCTGTCACATCAACAAGTGTTTGATGCACTGGCTTCCATGTTTTAACACTCCTACAATGTTCTATCTCAAAGAAGCATCCTTAAATACAATACTTTTCATCTTCTCATTCAGAACCTACTATTTTATTCTTGGGCACTTTAAATAAATAAGCAGAATTCTCAGGAGATACGATGAGTACAATGTGGGAAAGAGGAAAAACAAATCAATTAAGGACTTGCCCTGTTAGAAGAGAGATGCCTCTAACACGAGTGAAATAGAATCTGAAACACTGATGGATCTTTTGAAACAGGATGCTACCTTATTTGCCATCGGCATCTGGGCAAAAATTCTTTGTTGTTATTGATCACCATTCCTTGATGACCTGGGTAAAAATACAGCTTTTTCCAATATTAATTCTCTGGAAGTCATGCCTCTCAAAAGTCATATGAAATAAACTCATCCTAGACTTCTGTATTACATTGTCTTATGGATGTTTTTTCCAAAATAAAATCAAATAGAGATCAAGTGTCCTTTACTCTCCCACTCAACACATACTCTTTTGTACAAGCAAATCAAAACACAAAGTACAGAACACTAAGCATATCAACCAGACAAAGAAAAGAATAAATCTGAAAACAATTTGTAAGCTGGGCTTTAACCTTCTCTAGACACATACATACACTGTAAACAACCTGGTGTGCACCACCAGTTTAAAATTTAACTTTGAAACTTCTGACCTTACTATACCATAAGTGAAAATTGATTGACTCCTCTAAAACTGCACTAATTTAAAACTTCCATTGCCCTTTGGAATGTTGGAACATCTAGTTATTCCTTCAGCTGCAAAGGACGGTGGTGAGCTGTTCCTACAGACGCCTCGGTTTTCCAGGGGAAGAAGCTCTACAGCGTCACTTTCAGGATGCATTAGAAATTGTTTAGCTGGAAATGCTCACTCAACTGACTGTCGAGTTGCTTTGAATACATCTATTTAGAATAACTATATTTATGATCTAATTCCACAGAAAAGTACACTAAGAACAAAAGCTCAAGATTCTCAGGCTGATGTAAACATCATTGGATTACTTTCTTTCTGTTTCTTTGTTCTTAGAAAGCACAGTTAATCAAAGATCAAGTTTGGTCCTTATCTGTGACCCAAACAATTGAGAAAAAATGTGCAAGCCTTGAAAACATGAGGGGCCACCTAAGAGTTACAGTATAGAGTTACTGTATGGCAAAAAGCCCACAAAGAAAAAAAGTCTCTGATTTTTTTCTCTTTAAGGAAAAGCTTTCTGTCAATCTTCCTAATTTTAGAAAGATTATACACCAATAAAATCTACTATGGTTTATACTTACACTCACAAAATAGTATTGATTTCAAACAATGAGATTAATTCCTACAATTATTATTACAGTGCTGTTATAATTTATTTTATTCTGTGGCCATATTCCTCTCTCTAAATGTTCTAGACCAGGAGTCTACTCACACAAAGCAGTTAGCTAGACCTCATTTTGGGATACACACCTTAAGCACGTGAAGCCTCCGCTGAAGACTTTGCAGGTATCTAGTGTGTACACTGCTGGTGACTTTAGATTTCACTCAGAGCTGGTGCTTCTGTTTTGTTTCGTCACATACGCTAACAACCTCTTCTTGAAAATTAAAGTTCAAGTCAATACAGTGTTCAGTAACAGCAATTTATTCAGTGGTTATGACTCAGAAAAGACCTGTACAAACGCCTTAAGCTCTACCATTTGAACAAGACCCCAGCGAGTGTTTAGAAACATTGTTGGAAGAGAAATGATGAAAGTTTAGCCCAATGAACAATTGTGATAACACAAGTGAGTGACCTGGCAATCATACTGTACTCCCACTTACACCATGCCCCGCCACGATCAACAGAAACACGCATGGCATCGCTCTTCCCACAGATGTGCTGGCCTTTGCCCAAGCCTGCAGCCACAACCCTCCAGCAGATGTGCACAGGTAATGACGGTGGGCTCTGAACATCTGGGGAGCTCAGCTCATGCTGCTGGCATTTTAAAAACAAGGCTGAAATCTGCCTTGGTCCCAACAAAGCCAGCCACAAAAGCTCCTAATGGTTACCGCGGTGCCATACTTCCCATTTTTTCCCTCTACAGTAAGACATTATGGACCTGTGATAGGAATCCAGATGCTGAAATGGATGGATCTTTTGTGTCAGTGCATATAGTCTTACATTCTTGTCAGTACGTATAGTCTTACATTGTCATTATTTCTTAGAGACACAATCCCAGGTCTGTTAGTTTTAACCTTGCAAGTGACCTAGCCACTAAAATATGATGGAAGAGTCACACTGTGCTAGTATGAGCTATATTTTATACATATAACTGGGGAAAATCAGGTGCTGAAATCAAAACACAACAGAAGAGCATGATTTAGCAACTAGCCAACCTATAATCCAGCTAACTTTCCCAAAGTTACTTTGAATTGTTTTGTACACTTCATACTTCTACATTGTTACTGGTAACAAAAATGTTATCGATACACAGATGATGTTTCACTGAAGACCTGTGTTTTATGGAAATAACTTCAAAAACTACAGACTTCTGAATACCCACCGAATACACCATTCAACACATCAGTGTCAGGGAAGTATTTTGGAGTTAAGATATATTCATTTCAACACTTTTAAAAATGTACCTCAATGGCTCTTCTACATACATATTTATAATATAGACACCATTCTTCTATGATAAATACATCACAACATACTTCCCAGAACTTGCTTTAAAATGTGGCATTTTCAAACTAAAGCCAAATTTTTTATTATTCCCTGAATCAAGCAAATTTCCATAAACCAGTCTTTTACAGGAAGTGGAGATGCTTAGAGAGGTATTCAAATTTCTTGGCAAAATCAAAATCAAAAAGCCAAAAAAAAGAAAGAAAAGAAAAAAGTACATCTCCTACCTTCCTTGTCCAACCAGGATACTCAAAAAAACCCCGGGTTTTGATTTTTCAGATGCTACTATGACAATCAGCAAAGTCTGAACATGAAGACTTAATTTACTTAAAAGCCGTGAAACTTTCAGAAACTGTGGGGGCAGAAGAGTTGGAAAGACACAACTACAAATGTGGTTAGGCCACTGCAAACACTCACCTTACCTTTCCCCACAAAAAAAAAAAAAAAAAAAAAAAAAAAACGAAACAAACAAACCATCAGACATAACATGGCCAAGAAGGAAGATTTGATCAGAGCTGTACTAATTTATTTTATGTGGTGTGATTATAAAATGTAAAGCCTCCCTGAAGAATCACAACAAAACTCATAGCTACAGTAGTTACTTTATTTCATTAGTCAATAAAACAAATATATAGTTAAAAGGTATTTAGTAAATAGGTGCTTTATTTTGCATTTTATGCTAGCAAAGTGGCTTCAAAATAATTTAAAAATGCAAATCTATGGTTAAAAATGTTTTTTTTATCCATATCCATTCTATGTATTCATACATATTCATAGATTCCTTGAAAAAGATCTACAGCAGGTCACCATTAAGGGACACGTGTAAATCTTCTGAGGATGTTTGTGAAAACAGTAAATATTCTTGCCTTTTATAGTGTACTGATCCAGTAACATGCCAATTTTATTTTCCTCTAAGTAATATAGAGAGAAGTTCAAAGAAATTATTTCAAAGAACAAAAATTCTTGTGTGTAAATATTAAAAGCCCATCAAAAACCTAGAAAAATAAAAGCTTTTAGAGAGATACTACAGCCTTGGAGAATACATTTGATAATGAAAAATACAGAACTTTCATTTTTAATATATTTTCTGGACTAACAATATACTGTTAGAGAAAGCACATAGTATGTTTAATATAAAAATTATTAATGTTTTACTCAAAGATAAACTGAAAAAACCAACAACCCTGTATTTATTGACAAATAAGGCTATCACATGACATCCAGCCATCCAAAACCTCAAAGGCACAGAAGTAGTTAACTTGTGTATCCCTTGCAAATAAAGTCTGTGGAGCTTATGCTTCCAACAGATACCCCAAAATAACACATTGCCCAGTAACACCAGATTTGGAGTTTATTACAGAAGAGTGAGAGTGGCATTACAGGCCTTCATATCACTTATCTCCACCAGATCTGCACATCCAGTTATCACATATTTAAGAAGTCATTCTGGTTGTCAAAGTTTTGTATCAAATACAGTCTTTACAAGCGTGGAGTATTTACTCAGAGGGAGATGAAACCATAACTGTTAGTAACTTGTTTTTTCCACGGCTTTGGCACAGGTCAGGCATGTTGCAGCAGTCAGGAAGAAATGAAGCTGCACCTACTGAGAAGTCAAAGAGGGTCACAACATCGCTGATGCTGTTCCAGCTACACCAACCTTCCTGAGGAACAAGGGGCTGTGGCATGTCTCATTAAGTCCTCTGTGCCCAATAATTTGTCCTCATTCAAGAGGTACTGAACATCGGCATAGTGGAAGCAACCTTCTGCGACAGTGTAGTGTTGTAAGGTGGAAGTAATTATTCCATAACTCTAAATGTGACTGGCAACACATCAGCCAATCTTCAATTGATCAAAAAACTCAAGAAATAAAATCACAGTCTGCTGTGAAAGACAGAGACTGTGAAGGTAAGAATTATCAGAGCATCACCTGCTTTGTGGATGGGGCACATCTCCTCCTCTCCTGCTTCCTCTCCCTCCCATCCTTTTTTTTGCTGATGGACATGGACAATTCAAAGCAAGTTACACAGAAAAAAAAAAATATGTATTTTCTTAATACACCTATTCCATATACCTGTATGTACAAAAGAGTTTTGTGCATAAAAACTGCTAAAACATCTCCATATCTGTGAATCATTTGTGATCCTACACAGGACCCAGGCAGAATGTCACTCCATTGGTCGCGGGTGTTGTAGCTCTGGGAGAAGCCCCGAGGGCCTTGCCAAGCCAGTGGCACTGCAGAGGGCAGGGCACGCCGGAGGAGCCCCCGCAGGGCTCAGGCATTTCCCCAGCAGCAACAGCAGAAGATGGGGCACCAGGCCTCCTTGGTTCTGTCTAGAGCTCTGGGATAGGAGACGAGAGGTAATTCAAGATGGTGAAAAGCAAGGGACATGCAAAAGAGCTGAGTTTCTTGCACTAAATGTGGTGGCTCCATTCCTGCAAGGCCCTTGCATTAGCACTCTGGTTTAAAGAAGTGAAAGTCACCAAAGAGGGATGAATTGCTAACCCCCAACTCTATTTTAAGTCAGATGTACAGTTCCTAAGGGGTGGAAGCAACACGAAAAAGTCTGATGTAAACTTCTAGTCTTGTTTAGTTGGCTAGGGTTAGTCAAGCAAGTCTTGTCTCTTCTGAAACAAGCAATAACATTTGCACCACTTGTCAAAATAAAATCTGAAAGATTCAGGCATTACAGCTCAATGACCATAAGACCCCCTTGATGAACACGTGTCACTCATATTTAATCAAGATCTTAGGAATCAACACATCAGAAAAAAGCAGCAGAAGATAGATCCCAAGATATTTTGGACTTCCTGCAAGACAGGTTGAATAAAAACAACCCATTTCAATGAGGGAAAAATGGCTATTGCCCAAACGGGCAATTCTAACCTGTTGTTAATAGCAATGTTTCATCAAATCGCCATAAGAAATCACAACAAACTCCAAGCTGCGTACTGTAGATAATGGATTCACCTTTTCAGCTAACTTAAGCAAAACAAATGTTTAAACTTTCCAGTAAACACATACGAAACATGATGAAGATCTGATCACTGCAGTGTTTCTAGGGCTGTGGGACAAACTCTGGCTTTAAGTGGGTAATTCCCATGCAGTATTAAATTTTCAACTAAATGACAGTATTTCTCCTTCAGTTTTCTGCACTCTATCATTTAAAAAACTAGCACAGTAGCTGAAGAACAGCCCACAGGATCACTTTTTTTTTTTACTTGTGGCCACTACTGTATACACAAAGTTGAAATTTTCATGGAATATGTGTTTTTGGATCTTACTTATTAGGTGATCATACCTGACATATAGCCTAATGCAAGGCCATAGAACTTCAGCCCGTTGCTCCTGAGATTAGTTTCAGTTTATAATTTCATGGTATCTGTATAATTTTATATCAAAGGCTTTAGTTCTAAAAATAAAACCAAAAATACTGAATCATCATTGGAAGTGAAGTATCACCTTGAGAATACTAGACATAGAGATGAAAAAAATGCATATGCATTTTGTAAGACACTTGAAGAAAGAAAGAAAAAAAAAATATATTTTCCATCCTATAAAACATGCAAAAATGTATAATTTTGGACTACAGGACTTTAAATACGTTAACCTGTCATATTTTAATAGAAATGGATTAAATCTCCTTAAAGTGCCAGGTTTACAAGTAACGTCAAGGTGAAATACAGAGTGACGAAAACACATCTATGCACAGGTGCACTTGCAAAGTTCACACAAACGATTTTACTTTCTTCTTGGTTAAACCCAGTAAAAATGTTTTGATATGAGTAGCAATCATGGCCCAAGCCTAACTACAATTACACAAATGGATCCAGTGGGTCACGTATACCATCAGCTGTACCAGTAATTCTCAGAGGAAAGATGGAAACATAGAATCATAGAACGGTTAGAGTTGGAAGGGAACTTAAAGATCATCTAGTTCCAACTCCCCTGGGTTCCAACTCAACAAACACTTGCTTGGTTGATTAGATACAATCTCCAACATGCAGAGAACTTCAATATATTTCCACCACACTTAGTACAAAGGAAAAGATACTAAATTTTATAAGAAGGAGACTCTTCCAAACTCAGCACAGCTTTAGTATTTGTCTACTGACCACCATTTGGTACTTCTGACCTGCTGGCTAACACACTGTTGTCCTCTGCTGGCTAACACCCTGTTGTCCTCTGCTGGCTAACACACTGTTGTCCTGGGGAGTACTTTTATGGGATCGCTTCCACATTTCATCAATTTGTCATGCCAACCACAATTCAGGATGACTCCAATCCCAGACATCACTGGAAGAGTCTGCCAGAGGAGGTCAAGTGATTTGACTGCAGAAAGAGCAAACATAGTTTGCTTCCAAATTAACCTTGTAAATGAGGTGGGTACCCTACTTCTAATTACTCTGGTGAAGATGATGAGAATAAGCAACAATCTTTCAATGGGTGGGAACCAGTCAGTAAAAGCGAAGCAAACTTGTCACAGTGTAGAAGAAAGTAGCCCTACTATTTGCCCAAGCAACTGTACAAAGGACTTTCCAAAAGCCACACTACCACTGACAGCAGCAGGCACCCATGAAGAAAGATGGCCTAAGATTTCCACAAAAATTTGTTTCGATACGTGTTGACAAAACAAACCAACAGCACCTTTTCTTAGGTTTTCCTTGACCTGTCTTGTTCACCAGTTTCTCCATGTCTGTCCACCTCACTAACACATTGCCACTTGAAGAATGAAATTTACAAGCAGAAAAACTATGTTATTGACCTCACCCATAGAGGCTGGCAACATTAACTACTTGTTTCACTTTCCATCTAGTAAAAGAGTCTCTCCAATGTTCTTTAATACTTTCTTAGATCATCTCCCCCCTCAAAAATAGCAGGTAATCATTACCACAACCTCTAAAATGCCTGGGAACAAAAGACATACAGGATACACAGCCAGTCCAACAAAGTCACCCTTCCAGCCCGTTACTGTATTTCAAGGTTTCAATCTTTGAATTCCAATTCACTGGCCTACAGTTCGTCTCCCTCTCTCCAGAGGTGATATCCAGAGTAAAATCAAAAATCATTCCACACACAACAAGTGAATCCGTAAAGATTTTTTTTTTAAAAAAGGAACTTACCTTCATTTTTATTGTTTATAAGAGGATGTCTCATTTGTATTTTGTAAGAACCATGATTGTAAGAACCATGACACGTATCAGCAGGAATAGTTGGCATTCATACTTAGCCTAACAACCGCAAATAGATTATACACCTTTTTCAATCAAGGCACAAGATCAAGAGTCAGAAGGAAAAATGGAGGGCTAACAAATGACACTAGATTTAAATCACCAGGTTCCAAGAATATTGTATGGCATGAATTACAAAGAAAATACCCATGAAACAGAAGTAAACCCCTAGTCAATAACGCGGGCAGTTCACAGAAGGGTTTAAATTACCTAATATTCAACATTCCAAGTCAACTTGCAGTTATGTACTCCCCAAATTAGTGTTCACTATATTTAAATTATTTATTATTTTATGATTTTTCAGGCATGGCTATAAATTTCATTACAAGACAAAACTCGTAAAAAATGAACAGCAATTTAGACCCCAAAAAATTGCAAAAGAGACAGCTTGACCACATCCAAGTCCAAAAGCATTAACAATTTCGGCATCTCAAATAAACTTTGCACTTACACAATTAAAGAATGTGTCTGACTTTGAAAATAAAAAAGTAGTTTGTCACTTCAGGTGTTTTGCAAAAGAGGCTTTCACCCCACGGACATCACACGCCGCCTGCCCAGTGAGGACAGCCACACTCAACAGACTACTGAGCCTTTCACACTAGGCAACATTTTGAACACAATTTGAGACAACCAAGAAGCGTAATGAACAGTGGTCACTCTTAACCCCAGTCCAATGTCCAGCAAATAGAATTTTTCAGGTCATTTTTTATGTCTGTCGAAACGACTATTCCATTGTCCATCTTTGATTAAATACAACAACACACAAAGAGCAAGTCTTGGCCACAGCATAGTCTATGGGCCCAACTCCACAAACCCAACAGAACTTTTTCCGAAGTCAAAGCAAGTTTTTGGCAATCCTTTCACATGCAGAGTGGTCCCTAAATTTCTCTCCTACTTCCAGGTATGATCCCTTCAAGATTGGCTTAAGCCACATTATGAGGATGGGGAAACTTGCCGAAGCAATTAACCATGATTTATCTGTCTTGGGAATAGAGGCCTTTGGTCTTCTAGTCTATCAGTTCAGCACCTCCACTTGGCAATCAACTTGCTTAAAATACATGCCCATCCAAGGCACCTTTCACTGTCTTCTATGGGTCTGTTCACCCATGGCAGCCCAGACGTAACTCCGTTAGCAGGAGATACACGCGCACCAACAGTACAGTAAGACATCTTCTTCTGTCAAGTGTCCTGAAGGCTGTCTATCTCCCTGTGACCTTAGCCTTCCAGCCTCTGGATATAAATATTTTTTTATAGAACACTGCCTGGATGCACATAAACTATGAGATAAAAGCATTTTTGGTTTTGGCTGGCCACTTCTTTACCCAAAAGACAAGAATGGCTCCAAAACAACAACGGCTTTTCACTCCCAGGGACGACTTCTTGTAAAAATAAAAACAAGGAAGTTAAATCCAAGAGAACCATAATGCTTTTCAATTAAGGCCAAGCATGTGAAATTGCCACACATAAGACAGGAAACTGGAAGTTAGGCTATCATCTCATTCCTTTCTTCACCCCAAAACCTTCCTCTCCCGTCAGCGCACCCTTTGGCCACCTCCCGAGCGCCGAGCGAAGGATGGCGTGTCGGAGCCTTAACTTTCAATCTTTTTGGCTTCCTTCGCAACCTTAACCGTATCGTTAAGGGCACGAAGGAGAGCCGAGGAGTTTAAATTTTAATATTTTGCATCACCGCAGCTTGCTGCATGGCCAAGGCACAGGATGGTAGCACAGGACTTTGGTACGGACACGAATCCCGGAGGAAAACCCCTTCTGCCCTCCTCGGCCTCCCCCCCCGGGCACATGCAATAACTCGGGTTTTGCACACATTATTTTTTTTTTTTTTTGCACACATTTTTGCACACCGCCGGGCTGGCACTTCGGCGTGCTCACTGCCGGAGGGAGACGCGGCTGTCAGCGCTGCTCCCCACCATCCAGCACCCACACACACTTCCC
>VYZM01002914.1:45076-90977 GCA_013398915.1 Dromas ardeola | reverse complement strand
CCCGGCTGGTTCGCTCGCTCCTTCCCTCCCCAGGAACACTAATCGAGCGCAGAGAGAGCGCCACACGCAACCACTCCGCCCCGGCTCCAGCCTTCTGCCCCCCGGCACCATCCTCCTCCTCTTCCTCCTCCTCCTCCTCCTCCCGCTTTGATCTCCCATTGTCTGCTCGGCGGCGGGGCCGCGCCCCGGGGGAGCGCGGAGGGCGCGGGGCCCACGCGTGTGCGGGGCTTCCCGCAGCTCCACCACCCCCCCAACTCTCGTGCGGGCCCTTCCTCGCCCCGCTGGGCCACGGGTTCCGGGCGGTCGCCAGCCCTTTGGCCTCCGCTCGGCCACCCGCCTTTGTAGGAGCGGGACGTGTAACCCGCCTGCAGACGTTCCCCCAAAGCGACGGGGTGGAACGCCTTGGCCAGGAGAGAGCAAAGGACGCGGGCAAATCCACACGGCGACCAAGTGGCCCTCAACGGCGGTGGCCAACAGCCCATGTGTGGCTCACATCTCCCAACTGGCCACCTCTGCGATGTCAGGAAGGCCCCACCAAGGCTTCCCGGGTCAACAAGAGAGTGGCCGAAGTGTTGGCTTTCATAGACGTCCTGGTGTGAGTTACACCATGCAACTTGTTCTTGTCACCTCATTTGTCACCTGGGGGTGCTTCACCGGAAATCACGCACGTAAGGTGCTGTGTGGTAAACCGTTAACTTGATGAGTTGAAGGCATCGTTGTGCAGAGGTAGATGTGATGAGTTACTCCTTCAAGAGCAAGTTCTGCAAGATGGCGTTTCTGGTCTCAAAAGGGTGAAGGGTGGGACAAAACCAGTGTCGGGACAGGAGAGCCTTACCGTGTGTCCTGTGATACCGAGGCGTTTGCTCCAGTGAGTGTTTCCCATTCCATACCACACTCTGACGCAGAACAGGGCAAGTTAAGGCAGAGTTCATCACGTTTGTATAACCAACCAACCCATTGGCTCAACTAATTTTTGATCAAGTTACCTCTTATTTTTAGTTTTTTGCCAAAGTCTTTCAAAAGTGTTTCTGGAAAGCCAAGAAACTCCTCGATGTTCCACTTTGATAAACAAGTTTTGGACCATTGTCCAGCAGGTACCTAATCGGAATACGATCTCTTTTGTGGGCTTTGGATGATTTATGTAGAAAGAGCTGGAGATTCCTTTCTCAGACTTGGTTAACCTGCCCATTCTTTGTGACAAATAATCATGTCTCCCAGGTCAACATCCTTCTTCTGGATAACTGAAATTCTGGTATTGGACTGCTAGATGGACATCCTTTGTGTAGATAAAACATCTAACAACTTTCATACTTTTCATACTTCCCTCATTTCCTAACTCATCTATGAAAAGGTCAGAATTGATCTGTATTTAAACCACTTCTTGAGATCTTCAAGAGCTAGGCTTCATCTAAGTGGTGAAGAAGGAGGTCATTCGGTGACAGTAACAGGATCATTGACAGGAGGACTGGCCTATGTATGAAATGGTGATGGTTAAGGTCTAGGAACTCTGACTGCCTTCTGGAGGTGAGCATTTAATCACAGTTCCTAAGAGGTTGTCTGGATCCTTTCTGAGCTGTGCTCAGCGTACCATTGTTGTGGTAGCCACCCTTTGAAGGACAATCTTTTAAAGTAATCGGTACTCATGTTTTAGCAAAGAGATGGCAGCAGTGGTTGCTGAAGGTGTTACTTCACTTGCAAGGCGTAAGAATAGAACATCTTAATTTGTACTAAGGGTCTTAAACCAGGATTTAGGCATTTTGATCTTCTGGATGACTATAAAGAAACACAGTTCATCAGTACAGCTCTGTTTTTAGTTCTTCAAGGAAACAACGAAAGCTCAGAGTTAGTACTAATTCTTAATGTTTCAACCACACTCCACATTTCATCTTCAGTGAAAGAAGTTCTTCTTTTACACATATTCATTGCTTGCATTGCCAATAATTCTTCTTTGCCTTCTATTCTAACCTTTTGTCCTTGTTGCTTTGTAAGACTTTTCAGGAGAATCAACCATACTGTTCAAAAATACCATGCGACAGTGCTATGGTTCAAGCATCTGAGAGGTACCAGGTATGGTGACTGGTGCCCAGGTTCTGCAACTGGATTTTGCTGCACTAAGTTCCACGAGAGCTTGTTCTCATCTTGCTTTTTCTAGAAAAAATCAAGTTGTCCGAAAGTTGTATGGTGAATTGTCTGGATCACCATTTCCGTCTTGTTTCTGAAGGTGTTTCACACTTTCCTCATTGAGGCAGGACGTGTCAATTTTTAACAATATTTTGGTTGTTGAAACCAATCTTCCTGACAACTTCCTAACTGGCTTTACTAACATTGCATGCAAATGTTTCTCGTAGAGAAGTTGTATGGACTACAGTAATGGAGCCGTCTAGGAAGAGTGGAAAGCCAGGCTAGTTTGAGTTCTAACAGTGGCAGCAAATGTTTTTAGAGGTGCTTGAAACAGCCTCCGTTAATCCAGCTTTGGAAAGAATCAGACAATGTCAGCCAGGCAGGAAGTTCTACCATATGCATACAGTGCTTCCAGTTTGAAGCGGACAACTGCCTATAGTGGCAGTCCTGTTAAAATCAGGAGGGCAGTCGTTCTTCTGTTTATCAGAATGAAGGATGTTCTAATTTATGGGCAAGGTACAGATCATGGAATCAACTCCATTCTGACCTCGCTGCATGCCATTGTGATGTCTATAAAGGTCTTCATAGATGGTGGAATAGCTGAATTTGAAATAGTTGTGGTGGTAGGCCACAGCAGGCTGAAAGCTTACAATTCTGAAAATATCATAGAGATCTGTATTAGATGGGCATGGGTCTACATAGCTGGGATTTGCTCTAACCAAGGGATCGCAGCCATATTTGATATGCAGATATTTATCCATACGATCGTAACTCTTGATGATGAGGTGACTATCAGTAACTTGTGATCGGTTATATTAAGGTGATTATCTGCCTTTTAGTATTTGGGAGCAGGGCTTGGAAATGAAGCATTTAGTAGCTGAGATACAGTCAGCGATTAGCTAACGGATTTCAAAAGGTGGGATTGATACAGCTAAACGTGATGGTCTACGCTGTAGGCATTAACATCTGATCAAATCATCCTATGCTACTTTTTCACAGTCAACGAAAAGCTAGTCAGCATAGTCAACGGGATTCACGGCACGCTTCATCTCATCCTAAAGTAGGTGCCTATGTCTGGTCAGATGAATTGAAGCCTAAGTTTCATTTACGTTGTTGACCGGATTTTTACTGGTTGGAAGTATGGCACCTATTCTGCAACTGCCTAAAGAGAGGTGGGATTAATCCTATTCATGTTTCTATGATCCAGGCTTTCTTGATCTAAGACAACCGGGTAATTGAAAACTCCCTACTGGCCAAACTATGTTGACAGATTAGGTACAAAATAGATAATATTCCTTTGCACCTAATATTTTTTCTTCCCTGTTTTGATCCTATCCTCATTTGTCCTCATCCTAACACCTGGGATGTGGCTCATCCTTGCACTCTGATATTCTCTGACATTTCTGTCCCTCTTCATTTCCTCATTACTTCTTCATCTCCGTCTCTTGTCTTCTAAGTGGTCTGAGATGCCTAAAGTTAAAATGAAGAAAAAAAAAAGGCTAGAGAAAAGCATTTCTTGCAATCTGTATCTATACTTTGAACACAGATCTGAGAACTATGTTTCACTATTTTATAGTGGGGGCAGTTTAAATAGAGGTTGTTTCAAGCAGAAAGAAGGGTTTAGTTCTGTGACGCATTGGGGAAAATGGGATCAGCTGAAGGAACAACTGTTAAATAAGATTCTTCAAATGCAAGTCTAGAAGAGGGGGACTACTGATTCTCTAAACTACCAAGACATTACTTTCGTTGATCTGCAAAACATTGACTTTTAGATTAGATTAAGATAGTGACATAATCAGATTTAAATGGCTGAAGAAAAGAATGGTAATTATGCTTGTAGTAACAGATTCTTGGTAATTTTGGTGGACTGACATAATCATGTCTAGCTCTTTATTGATAAGAACGTAGTTTCATTCCACAAATCCTTGCTTTCAAAGAATGCTAGCAGATACTCCATTGTTTCCTTGTGGACTTCAGTGATAGTCTCAATGGAATAATTTTTTGTAACATCCATTAAATTTTCTTCACAATCTGCCTGTGAAATGAGTTTTTATTGTTATCCATCCGCTACCCATGTAGAACTGAGACATGAAATTAAAGTAAATGTTGTCAGAGATGTCCATTGATTTCTGCCGTTCAATTGAAGATGCCTAGATTTAAGTACCTAAGAGAATATAGTACTTTTTATTTAAAAGTAGCATTCTTATTGATATTTGCTACAGGTGAAAATACTAGATGTTTCTGTAACTCCAGCTGGGTACCCAACATCTTGAATTGATTTTCCAAAGGTATATATAGAAGCCACCCATGACTACTATGCTTTAAATGACTTGCTTACTATGAAATGGAAGCTTTGTAACAGAAGTAGGACTAAGTTATAATCTCATGGCACAAAATGCATGTTTTATCTACAGGACTTGCTTTTATCTTCCTGCATTCTCCTGCCTCTTCCGCTACCCACCTTTCTAGTTCTGCAACATGTGAAACTGGAATCTTGAGTACGACAGCTACCATCGGTACAGAGAAACAGACATAGGTAGCCCTGACTATGGGAGCCGTGCAGTCACTGGTAACAGAGATGAGATTAATGTCTCTTTACGTCCCTGCTAAATCTGTCTGCCACACATCCCTGTTTTATTCCCAGAGGATGCTCTGTGCCTTGAAAGAGGCAAAAGCTCCATGACAGAGGCAATGTGAATAGCTGATTGGAGCACACACACATAGACAGTGAAGGTGTACAAGTATTACCTGACTTTTAAAAAGTTTACGTTTAAAAGCCCCAACATAAAAATAACCTTGCGCAATCATATTGCTCACCCTTTCAGTTCACCCTATTGGTCACCAGCAGAGTTTAGATGTTTATACCCACATCAGAGATAAAAAGTTTTAGCTACTTCCTTGAACTCCTTGGCTCTATTCAAAGTAGCGCTGTCTTACCACTGGAATGCAGCTTCCCTTGCCTTGATGAGGATGAGAACTGGTTTATAAAACAGCTAAGAAAACAAAATCTGAGCTTAATAGTTGGGTTGGGATGGGAGCATGGAATGAAGCTGAAGGATAATTTTATCCTTACCGAACAGTTTAAATGGCTGATCAGCCGTAACAGTTTGCTCATTCTCATAGTCAATGTAATGATCATTGTGAAGAGTGCATTACCTGAAAATTGAATTAGGGAATGTCGTCTTCAGTTTTGAAAGGAGGAATCATAAGCTAAGAAAGTAGTAGGTTGAAAACTGATGTAAATTTAGGTGCCATGTCTGAAAAATAACCATTCTTTCCTTTGCTCTGGAATCTGTAATTTACCTTCTCATGACTCAGTACAGTTTTAGAGTGAGTAAGTATGTGGAGAATAGATACAGCTGAAATTCTGTGTTTTTATAGAGAACACAGAGAGTCCTACAGTTTTTTAATGAAGTAGATATTCCAATATAGCTCATGTGGGATATTTGTTCATAGAGAACTTTTTTTTCCCCCCAGTTATTACCATGGTATTCACAGGTTGACTTTTCCAGAGTTTAAAAATCTCCAGCATTTTTTTTTCTCCACATGACATATCGAGCCTTTTCAAAATCCTATAACCAGTATTGTCAAGTGAAGACAATGTTAGTCTGGGTGGTAAACTGTCAGCTGTTTTCCGTGATAAGGACATTTGTAGATATTGAGAAAGAACAGGGTATTCCTTCTGATAATTGTAGAAAGACTTAAGACCTTCATTTTTTTCCATTGAGATGAGAAAAATAAAAACTTAACTATCTTTTCTTCTTAAATAACTGAAAAAGGGGAAACTGAAAAATGCGGAAGAAAGCTATCTTCTAGAGCAATAGAAATGCATTATTATGAATAAAGAATATGAACTTTTTTATCTAGCAGTTGAGTTTTTGCAGATCAGAAATGGGTCAAAGATCTATGTTTTTCTTTCAGTTTCAAGGTTCAACCCTGTATTTTTCGGTGACTGGAAGATTAATTTTACTTTAACGTGGTGATGTCAGAGTATGAAATGCTTGTTGTGATGTCTCAACCAGGATTGCTGATGGAATGTTAAAGGTTGTGATCTTTTCTTTCCTCCAGTTCATAGGACTGCAACGTAACTTCTGAAGAAGATGATGAAGAAACAAACACCCATGAGATCATCTGCTTTGGTTTGGTCACCTGGTTCTGTGCCTGCCTCTTGGAATTCAACATGCCCTGCAGCTTCTGGGAATGTAGATGTAGATATGTGGCATCCAGTGCTTGATTTCCCATGACTGTGTAGAGAAAGGTTTTCCATATAGTGGATTAAATTTAGACTTTCTGTAATCACCACAGAGTAGGTTTATCCAGTCCATTGCAGTGTAGCCTAGTTCTATCAGTTCATCTTACCAAAAGTTTTATTCATATATAAGAATATTATGCTAATCAGTTAGGCTTGGTGCTGGAAAAACTTTTCACAGAACTGTGCAAACTGCCTTTCAGCATAGGGAGGGGAAAGTAAAATGTCTGCTTGATTCATCATTACACTGCAGATTTGACCGTGGATTCAATATAGCCTGAAAAAAATCCAGTGTTATCTTCTGTAAAGGAAAGGGTGCAAACAGTAAGGAATCTTTAGTGAGACAATTAATGCCTTTTCTTGGAGGTGGTTCATGAACAGTTCCTTTTTGGGGATGCGTGTTCATGTCAGTATATAGCTTAGTAAAAGTTTGACAAAGTGGAAGAGGAAGTGGTCTGAATGCCTTTCATTTTGCTTCCTTATCTTTCTCTGAAGTTGTCTGTAGGGCATACTGATTTTACTGGTGGTCCGTAGATGAATTAATGAACTTTTGCAACAATTGTGGTGATATGAAAGATCGAAACTGTGCCATGGCTTCTTATTCAACATTGCCATGGGAAATTGATTTATTTCGTAGGAGTAGACCATGGCAATATGATCCTTTAACACAGAAGCTTAAGTCAACGTGGCCACTCCGCTTGAATCAGTTCGCAAATGGAGGTTTTGCAGCTGAGAATTAATGGATCTGAAATTGCAGATTCATGCAATTTTCATCTTTTCAGGTAGCCCCCACTAACAAACGCTGGCACATGCAGTCAATAGCCTTGTTGTTTAGACTGGCGGCACTGGAACAAAAGGCCTTGTTCCAGAAGTTTGCCTGAATTAGGATAGGCTGAATTCTACTGGATTTGCTCCCATAAATTTTAGCAGCTGCTAGCTGGTGATCTTTTGGTATTGTTCACTCAAGTTTTGCTGTCAATAGACAAGAGTAATTCACTAGTAAACACTTTACTAGGTTTTGCCATCAAGCCTCTATGTCGTCTTGAACTGTGTGTATTGTGATTGCGTATGAGTGGGGCATGGATATGTTTCTATCAGTCTTTCTACAGCAGTGCAACGGGGAATGGCTTGTCCTCTAGAAGGTCAAGCATTAACACAGACAAAATGTCTATCATTTATCTTGGTATTAATAGCTTTATGTTGCAGCATAATAGTAATTTTTCTTAAAAACAACAAAAAAAATCAATAAAAAAAAAATGTCTAGAGTCATGTCCGATCAAACTGAAAAACTAACTAAATGCCAACCATGTTGGTATATTTGTGTTTGCTTGGCTCACTGAAATCCCAACAGAGATCACTGCTGTAGTTTGGAAGGAACTCTTGCAGCTAAAAGTTCCCTACATGTACCTTTTTTAGTCTCACCCTTAGATTGCTACGCAGCAGTAAGGAAAAGAATTGAGCAAAGGAGGTATGAGGATACTCCAGTGGGTGCTTCCTCAAGGAGTCAAGCAGTTGTCAAGCGGTATTGTTGGCACATCCCAATAATGTGAAACTACAAAAGCTATTAAAAGAAAATATATTTTTCCTGAACGTTGTTCTGGGGAAAAAAAAAAAACACCCCACAAACTGAATCTTTTCATGTGAAATATTCTTTTAAAGAATTTGTCAAGGCATATATTCAACTTGAAAAATTGTAATCCAAATGGTTTAAAGTCAGCAAAGATAACAATGTAAAAGTGTTTTATACTAGAAAGTGTCGAGCAACATTAACTGTAGGCATTACTATCTGTATTGGCTATAATAAAAACAGTATAACATAGCATGTAATGCACTCCTCAAAGATACAATCTCAGATCAGCACAGGCATGCGTAAACACTACATAGTATAAAGATTTTTGAAAATAAATATGGGGTGATTCCATTACTCACAAATAGCATAGTTATGAATTAGTCGTACAGGTCATCCCAAATGAATGCAGAAGATAGCATCTTCATATATCACATCATAGAGTTACATTTTTTCAATATAATACACATACCAGAGAGGAACTATTTGAAGAATACTTCCGAAAAATTGAAAAAACAGTATTGCAATTGTTGTCTCTATCTTTTGAATCTATAAAGGCTGCTCTAATAAACTTGACTGCAATAGTCCAAGGTTCAGACAAGATGAAGACTTAAGAGTAATATCTGTAAAAGACCTCAGAACTACGTAAAATTGTTTCTGTATTTGGAGGAGGTTTTAAAGTGCAATAAAGGATTTTCTACACCTACGAAGGCTGGAGCACTGGCACTACCCAGAGGAACAGCCTTCTTACTCAAAGCTCTGGAGAATGGCAAGGAAAAAAACTCTGTCAACCATCAAAAGTATATCACAAATCAGTTATATTTCTATTAGAAGTATCTTAAGTCCAGAGCAGATAACAGTGACTGTTCATCATCGTGGCTCTATTCAGAGAATCTGTCATGTGGAACACGTCAAGGAAACTGGAGATGATGTCACACACAGAAGAACCTTCCCTGCTTCTGCATGAAACAGGGGAAACCAAGGGCTCAGGTCCGACTTCAGATCCTATTCTTTTCATTAGTTGTTCTTGAGTATACTTGAAACGTACCAAAGAAAATCATCAGTAAGTTGCATATAATAAAACAAAACAGATTTTTATGCTTTATGGACATACTCCATTAGTCAGGTGATAAAACTCTCATTGACTTCAAAGGGTCAAAGCTTTATAAAGCAACTTCTAAGAGTCAGCAAACAAAATTTTGCTAAAGAGAAGTATTCATTCTTGGTCAGAGAATGTATACGTATCCAAGTGGTAATAAACTCAAAAGGTTTTGGGTTTTTTTGCAGAGAGTTGTAAGTGTAAGAGTAGACAGCAGAGTCAGTATCAGCTTTTCCCAGAATCCTAACATGTCGTTTTCAATGTTACAGGCGTGACTTCACCTCTGGCTCCTCTCTGACTTGTCTGATCCTGGGCTTGTGTTTGTGTGCAATCTTGCTTTTCTTTTATTTTCAGTCAGGAGGCAAGCGCTATCTTGTATATACTAATGCCTGTCATCCTGCAGATCTGACCGGTTTCAGGCACCTGTTTTTCTTTTGATATTGACAAACAGCTCCCTTAAAAGAAGGCATCTTTATTTAGCATTGGAATAAAGCATGAGAGAAAAGGGGAATTTAGAAACACCAAAGAGCCTAAGCACAGATTTAGTTCAATTTTGGTTAAGGTCCAGCTGGAACCAATCCACTTCGTAGGGATATGCAGGAATAACACAGTCATCCTGATAGTCATCAAATGTCTGCTCCCCATTCTCCCCCGGCAAGGACAGGCAACCTCTAACAATTGACACCATCAGCTCTGAAGGAGTGTCTCAGCTCAAATGACCTGACTTACAAGAGTGAGTTTAAAAACCAGTGGGGATATTAAGTACTGCTCCATTGTGGGAATACTCTCACCCATGGAAGGTTAACCCAGGTGTTCACTTGTATGCGTCTGTCACCTGGCTGGAAGTGAAGATGCACTTCAAAACCTGAAAGTTGCATGTCCAGAACCTTATGTATAGTATAGAAACATCATATTAAGGACAGATCCAAATACTACAGCACGAAAAATTATTCAAAGACACACCCGCATTTGTCACAGTCACATTCCTATTACATTGTGTAAGAAGAAAACAATATCTGGCAAAAATAAAATAAACAGACACACATGAATGAAAGAGAACTGGTTACAATACTTTCACATTTATCTGATATTCTAAGGTCAGTTAAAATATGTGTTGGGTGTTATGGAAATGTCACATAACGAAATGTAATACTGGTTTACTTACAGAAGGTTGAAGTGGAGAACAGCTGTAAGTATGTCCTCAACAGAGATGAAACAATGCAATAGTTATTGAAGATAAATATATATATTTTCAAAGCCTGCTTTCCACCTTCTTATTTATTCTGTTCCATAGAAGTCTTTGCTAGCTTTCATCATGGGTACTTTCTCAGTAACATGAAACACAATTACATTCCTGATGATGAAAATATAGCAGTGAACAAAGTAAGTAGGTTTATTTTCTGTCCAACTGGTTGAGGAGAATTTTCAAACCTGTCATTGGAATCTCGGGGGGTGGAGGGAATTTATGAAGGTGAAGATTAATAACCATCTTCTATGCTATTCCTGACATACTGAAAGATATTTAAAACAGTGTTTGCATAGCTGTTAGGATCCTTGGGTTTTGAAGAGCTGCCCAAGGTAAGAATTTGTCTCACATTTTAGGATATAAAGAAAAGAATTTTTGTTTTCAGCAGAACATAAACCTGAAAGCAAGACACCTATGCACATACACAGATTTTTCCCTTCCACTATAAATAGTCTTCAGCATGTAAACTAATGCCCTGCTGATTCAGGCTTGCTGAAGAAATGCAGTTTCTATTAAAATCTTGTTAGGGAATTATAAATGCTTTTTGGGAAGTAAAAACAAAAAAACAAAAAGTCCCCACATGGATATTATTTCAGAAAACAAACCCATGCCTGAAAAGAAGGAAAACAATTCTATTCCTCTGGGGAATTTCAAGTTCTGGCTGTTAAGTGCCCACTAAGGTAAAGGTTGGTAAGAACTTTATATTTTTGGATTATTGTCAATTAGCAATCAAGCAAAAATATAATTTATTTCTGAGGATTCAACTAACATGAAAAATCTGAAAGATCAGCAACTGTGCTGAATGATGATTCTTGTCATTTCTTGGTTTGGTTTTTTGTTTTTTTTTTTTTTTTTTTTTTTTAATCACCTTGTCTTCTTTGGTACTAATCCTGAGTTCCTGCTGTTTGTGAAACAAGTCCTGTTACCTAGATTCATGTTGGCTTTGTTTAAATTTGTTCTCTTTTCTCCTGCATGCAACAGGATCAAGTGAATGGATCTCTACAGTTTTTCCATTAGTGACAGCAGCAGAGATATAAAAAAGACTAAGATTGGTCAGATTTGACTTCCATTCAGAGTTGAACAGTCCTAGTCAGATTTCATTGTGAACAGAGTTTTCAGGCACTTCTAAGTTTTGAGGACATCATTGACTCCTTAAGGCCCCATTTTTTTTTCTGGGCTTTTGCAACTGGCTGTTAGTCTCCTTTAAATCGCATGAAATTAACCTTATCTTTTCAATCCAAAGAGAAATAATAATAATAATTAATAATAACAACAACAACAACAACAACAATAATAATAATACTCTACACAGAACAAAAGTTATTTTTTTCCAACTGTGATTTGAGGAATAAAAGTTCCAGATACTCTCTTCCTATTCACTTTAGACTGTGGCATCTTAAATAGAAGATGATAGTTGTTCTGATCTCAGGAACATAGCCCCTTAAGTTCTAGAGCAACTCAGTTACAATTCAGGATTCACTAACAATGCCGTGGAAGCCCACACTGATATCACATCACATGATTTTGCTCAGAAAGTGTATATTAATTTACTTTAATTTATAACTGCAAGTGGATTAAAGGATGTATCTGTTGGTTTTTTTCCAAACCTAACCAAAGAATTAATTGTTAAAAAAAATCCCTTTCAAATCCATCCTGGTATATATCATTTGTTACTAAGACTCCTTTCACGCTGTCTTTTTTATACTTTTGCTATGTATAGAATGACTTGAGAAATATGTGGTAGAGATTCCCATCACTGTCCATACTACCAAGTTGCTATACACCTATGACAAATAGCATTGCATTTCTGGTTTTCGGACTGTGAATAATGTCAGATTTGCTCTTTAGAGATTTTATGTTGATCTTTCTTTTCTTTTAAGACATAATCTCCAAGTGCAGGTGGGCATGACGTGTTTGATGCATTCAAACTATTTTACCAGATAATGCAATGCATTCACAGAAAATAACGGCACTCGGCAAAAAAGCCTGTACATTTTTTCCTGATACTTTCCTTGGAACCTTTGCGAACTCATTCTGTGACACAGTAGTACCCACAGAATGTGCTCTTGAGTTACAGCTCAACAACTCTTTCAAATGTGTCAAAGTCAAGGTTTTTTTCTTCTCATTAAGTGAGCGTTTACTCACTTGGAGCCACTACTCTAGTGGTGGAACTGTCTGCTAAAACTTACTAATATTCACAAGTACTTCCACTATCATTTCAGAGGGCCTCCAGTAACGCTGACAGCCTGTGCAGATTGGTGTAAGTATTTTCTTCCTTATCCATGGGTAAGTCCACCTCTTGCTCAAGCACTTTACAACTTCCGCAAAATTGTTTTCGCTGTGTTTTTGTTGTAAGCTTCTGTAATAATGATATAGAGGGTGTTCTTCTGATCAATACACATTCAGTTGCAGTGATCCTCCAATGTGTAGTCTGCCACAAGATAAACATATTAAATCTGTATCACATAAATCATATATATCACATATAACAGTTTCAAAACCACAACAAAATGAGCATCTTCCCCAATTAACACGCTAGCACAAGACTCTGATGGAAAGGGATGCTAACCCACAATCCTAAGTCCTAAATATGCCTCTTCTGCTAGATGCCGGCGCTAGCAGCAAAGGCTGAAGTGAATCAATCCCATTGCTCTGTCTTAAAAACAAAATATCACTAAGGCCTATAGCCTCGCACTTCCAGTTCATACAGTTAATTTCTGGCTCTGGAAATTGAAACTAAACCTTCTTGGTTATCACTACAAATTACTTTTTTCCATCTGCAATGTCCTTTGAGAACGTGGATACAACTCTCTTATTTGGAGAAAAGTGGGAAAAATAAGTCATACAAAGAGCTCAAAATCATTTGATCGTATGTATGATCGACCTCACAGGTTCAAATAGAATTTATCCTACTCATCAACCTGCTTGGCTTTGGTGATATCAAGAGTAACACAGGGAGAGTCCATGTTGTCTGTTCCAGTCTAAAGAAAATCACTTATGTCAAGACCAACTTATTTGTGCAACTAGATGGTTTGGTATCCTGCTATGAGCCAGGCTGTGACCAACATGACAGTACTGCCATCACCTATCAGTCCCCTTGGTGAAATCAGGTCTGGTCTACCAATGCTACTAGCCTGATAAGATAATTCTCAGAAGTTGACTCTGCAAATACAGCTGACAGTCTACTCCAGTCAAACTCACTTTATGCAAGTACACAATCTCTGAGTGGATACGCCTGTACAAAGGAAGTGTTTCCTCTCTGAGTTTGTTGATTTTGAATTTAATTACAAACCAAAGTCCACTTCCTATAAGGGCAGAGTGATTCTGTGACTTGGGGTCATCTTTTGCAAGCCTTACACATTTTCCCTTGCCAACTATGAGAAATTTATTAACATTTATACAATTCAAACAAATTCTAAGCACAGCAACATGAGCTCTGTATATGGAATTTCAGGTAATTAATATTATAGTTATTTAAATAAGCTGGCTCGTACTGACTTTCCCCCTTCTCCCTCAGAGTGAAAAAGAAAGTACTATTGCATTACTTGTAGTGGTACAGAGACATTATAATTAATACAATACAAAGAGTTCTTTTTGCTTTGCAGGTGCCAATACGCAACGTCAAGGGAATATTCAAGAATCCTTGGCGTGTTTAGAGTTTTATTGCAGGAAAACTGCATGATGTAAGTGCCTTTCATTTCACTCTCTTTCAGCTATGGTGCCTTTAGTTGGCCTGGTTATATATATAAAACACACATGCCTCTTTCTCCTCTTTCCTCAGCCTTTCTAAAATACTTAAGCAGAGATTCAAAACAGATTGTGTACTACTACACATGCACAGAAAACATTAAAAGAACATTATGAAAGTTGCAAAGTCAAAAATTCTAAGTTGCCTTAATGGAACTTTATTTTTATAGACATTACGATACTGCCTTTAGTTATACAATTACATACTTCTTGTTTTTCCACAGGGCAGCTTTAATTCTGTTTCTCAGAATGCTTATTTTACAAGTTTCATAATCTGTTAACACAGACTTTTTCATTTTTCTAGAGAATTAAAGAAACAAACAAAACTCTAAGATCTCCTTGTGTGGCATCATACAGATTGCAGTATTGTCATTCGTTAGCAGGGTTAACATTTTTAGTTACAGAAAGGAGTAACAGTTAGTGAGTAACAGCTAGTATTAGGAAGCTATCCACCTCCTTATGGTCCACCAATAGAGGGGTGTCATTTCAGGGTTGGTGTAAGTGAATGTAGGACCAGGCGGTCAAAAAAAAAAAAAAAGGGAGTGGAGGTGTTCCCTGCATTCCCGTCTGTCTCTGCTGCAGCTTCCGCCATTTTAACTCTCATTGACATGAGTAATCATGCAGCAACACAGTAAATCAGATCAGCTTGCTGATCTTACCGAAAGTCATCTCTGCAAAATAGTATCTAGTGTCTGATTAGATCTGTGAGCTGCATCAGCTCTTACTGCGGGTCCGTTCTCCTTAGTGCTGAAGCAAGAAAAGGGCAGCCAGAGGCAAGAGTGAACGCATGTTCATCCTTTTCAATGGCAGTGTGGTCTTAAGACCACATGCTGAGATACCCAAATGTTAGTGAGTTTCACAAATACTTGCTGACAGCAGAAGAATGTTAACAGTCAAGAAACTTGGGTTCAGGTCTAAGTGCTGCCAGGGTGTGATCTAGTAGGGAGAGGACTTTGTTCACCACATCTGGATGTTTACTGTCCCCATCCACTCAAATCTGTCCTCTTTTTTTAATTCATAATCTTAGTATAGTCTCTCTGTTGTTGACTTCTTGCCAAACTAATATATGTCTTCATTTGCCGGATTCTTCTTGCAGCTCCAGCTCCCCACTCCCCATTCTAAGTTTTTGGCTGTGGTTCACAACCAGTTTCCTGCTCTGGTCCACTTGCTCAGCCATTCCCAGGCTGCTCTTGCCCCCTCAGTCCCTGTTCTGTTTAATTCTCTTCATGCACACACGATCACAGTTTCTTCTCCCAGTCCCACTATCAATTTTTACTGGTTTTTTGCCCCTTTCCTTGTCCTCCTTGCCAGTGCCCATCTCCCAGTCTTTCCTTCCTCCAACCC
The DNA here is from genome assembly GCA_013398915.1 of Dromas ardeola. Classification (NCBI taxonomy): domain Eukaryota; kingdom Metazoa; phylum Chordata; class Aves; order Charadriiformes; family Dromadidae; genus Dromas; species Dromas ardeola. The sequence goes on along the minus strand of VYZM01002914.1, from coordinate 75,604 downwards.
AGGCTTCTTGCTCCAGTTTGTTCATTTAATTAGTCTCAGGATCCCCTTCAACTTCCCATTCTGTTTCAGCCTTCCCATCCCCTAGCTATCTGAGTCCCAAATCTCCATTTCCTGAAGCCGATTTCCTTTTCTCAATTTTGCCAATAACAACAACCAGTTGCCTGGTCCCCAAAGTCCACCCAAACTCCTCCAGTCCAAGCTTTTGCTACGTTTTGGCATTTCAGACAGACTGCTTTTCCTTTCTTTCTGTATTTCGTTCAGGTTCTTACTCTTGTACTTACTTGGCAGTATGAGAACACCAAGATCATAGAGGAGAGTCTTCCCATTTTCAGTTCCGATGCCTGCTCCTGCAGTGCTCTTCAGCAACCTGGAGCGGCAGTGGCAGGGATTGTCCAGCTCAGCAACCTCGGTGCGGAAAGGCTCTTAAGAGACTGTAGCTGTCAAATTGTGGCTGTGTGCTGCTGTAGCCGTGTGCTGCAGAGCATCTGCGCAGAGTGGTTCTCATAAAAGGCTTATCATTGTGGCAGTTCATCAGGGAGATTACAACAGGCTCATCCCTGACACAAAAGCTATGTTGCTGCCAAGTTTTAAGTCCCGCACCCACATTAGAAATACATATGAGCATCTCAATAAAATAATTTTAGCATTTTAAGCAGGATCACAACAATTTAAAATAAATGCATTGAAAAGAAGGCATCACATAACAACTGGTAATTCATTTATTGGGTCCCTCAGAACAAAGTTAAGAAAAGAATGCATAATATATTTTTTCCAGTGAGGTTTAGAAAAAAGCTGCTTCGTAGTCATCTAACATCGGTCACTATAATGGTGAGAGGGAGACATTCCATTAGTCACTAATAAATAATTATTTTACTTTGGAAATGTTGTATAACTGTTTCTCACAACAGTTTTGTTTCTATTTTAAGAGAGTTACATGCTAACTTATTTTATTTACATTTGCATAGCTGAAAATACACAGACTGCCAGTTACTGCGTTTTATCTGAGAGATGGTTTCTTAAGATGCATCCTGGCTTCTTAAGATCTTGTCAACTTGAGTCCTGTTACCTGACTGTATCCTAAGTGTTTGTCTACATGGGAGAAAATTGCCCTTTATATGAATTATATCAATTGCATAGCTATGTATTATAAGGCACTGTCTTATAAGGAAATTCCTCATTTTGGAAATGAAAGAGTGCTGATATTTGTTAGCCCAATAAATTACAGCTTATGTGATATCTTTTATTAGAGTCTCTCTAATGACCTATAAGCTCATTAAATAATTTCAAACAAATTTAACAGAAGGGTAGAGATCTCAGAGTTCCCTAAAATGTAGTGGAAATCAGCAGGAAGTTAGCTAATCCCATCATGTTGCCGCTGAGGGAAAGACATATTACTCTGGAGGGGATGTTTAGGGATAAAGGACTAAAACCAATAGAAAAGCAGGCTTCCTTAGTATTCCCCTTGCTCATGAAAGAATTTATTTCTACATAGCTTAACCCCCATCTCAAGTTACGCAAACTAAATTTTAAAAAGTCATTTTTTTTATAGGGAGCCTCAGTAGTTGCTTGACATGTTCCATTATGAGTTTGTTTTCACTTGCCTGTTATTTGGAAAAACAGAAAAGCCATCTGGATTCGAATTTGGACTTATCCTTTCCCAGAAGGCCTGTTTCAGTTTGAGCTTCTGAGGGAAGTTTCTTCTGAAACAAAATATAAAACCTTTGTGGTTTCTTCTTCCCCTGTGTTATAATAAAACTAACTAACCAGCCGTCACAGTCCAGCAATTTTGGGCAAAGAATTAAATTTGGCAAGGTTATTACTCTTCCTTGGAAAATTCACCCAGTAATTATTAGGCCAAATGGCATTCTTTGGAGAAGCCTAGAGAGAGTTGCTAGCTAAGTATGGTGACACCCTCCTGTTTCACAGCTCCTTCCTGTGACTTCCCCTCCAAAGCGTCTTGGCACATTCCTGCCCAAAGTTTTAGGAAAATCTAAATACTAAATGAAACTACTGCTCCTTGTTGTGGTATGTATTATATATGTCTACACATAGAAATACTGATAGCAGGAAAACAATGACTCCTTTGCTGTCAGTGTTTCCCTAGCATTAACTTCAATTCTGTATTTTTTGATTCCTCCAAATTTAAGGTCTTTATTAGTATTATTGATTTTCAGGCATTTTAAGTATAGGTGCAGCTCCCATTCAGGAATAATGTAAAGAACCACTGTTTAGGCTGAACTTTAGTAGCTAAGTTTTGTGGCCATCAGTTTCCCTTCTTTTCAATAAAGTGGTGTTAATGAGGATGTGCAACTGGGACTTACATGTGGGATGTCACATGGAAGCTTCCTGATAGATAGTGGATGGTTTAGATTGGTAACTGAGGCCATCTGAGACATCGGCGTATGAATCAGACATCTGAGTAAACTAACTGAGTAAACTTTTTGTATGTGATAACTTTTCCATCTGAGCAACTCCTGGAAAGCTGGCCCAATGAAAAAACGGTTGGTCCAATGAAAACTGGATGTCACAACATTAGTTTTACTTGTACATCTGCTAAACTGCTCTTATTTACATGATGTCAGTCAGCTTTCATGCAGTTTAAAATATATACCTATTTTATTGCAATTTTTTAACAGAAGTGTACTAACTATGGAGCTGAGGAGGGAGGAAGAAAAGAAGCCTACAGACATGCATCTAATCGAGCAAAGGTGAAATGTGTAACTGTGAAGGTTCAGAAGATGTATGTGGCAGGACAACATCACTTCAGTACATAAATTCAGGTTCTGCTGCTCAGATCTCCAATCATATTTCAGCTCTGCTTGTTGCTAGAGACTTGAATTAGGGTAAAAAACCACAGTTTCTTCTTTAACTTCAGGTGATGTTGCTGGTCCAAACAGCCTCACAAAGAGTTGTATTAGCAGAACCGAACGAGCCGTGCTAATACAGTGCTCCTATGCAAAAGCAGGAACAAATGGCCCAGGGCAGGGGAGGATAAAAACACTTTAAGCTGGTTTTGCCACCATGAGAAAGGTTTGTGTTCGAAAGCCTAAGAGCAACTGCAGGAAAGATCATAGTAACTGACAGGCCATGAGGCAAACATCTCTTGCTCATTGCAGTAACAGAACTGTAGGGGGGAGACATAGATTCTTTACTTGATTTTAAATGGATATTATGTAAGAAAGGGACCTTAGCCCCTTTGGAGTAAATATGAAATAGCTCATACATACTGATAGGAGATGCATTGAGAGGAGTCAACAGAAATGAATAGAGATTTTCACCCTAGTTTTTCGGGGTTGAGACAACCTGTCCACCTCAGTGTGTGTGTTCACCTACCCTCCTTCAAGGTCTATCAGTTTTCCAAACAACTTCACTATCAACATGGAATTTACAGCGCTCTCAGTAATAAAATCAGCTATTTCCTGAGGAGAGCTGTATCTGAGGAATGCCTGAACTAAATGTCCTAACATTTTCCCGCAGAACAAAATGATTCATTGTCTGGACACAGCAGTATTCAGTTATGTATATAGACTTTAGAACACATTTAAAGTTGAAAGATGTTGTACTATGGGCATTGCATATTGGAAGTGCCTTAGTCAAATGATCTGAAGTTTTTACCAGTAGTTCTGCTTCAGTCCCCACTATTGCAATTTTCAAGACAATGCACTTATGTATGTAAATCAAGCATCTTGATTATGAAAATAAGTTCCTTTGAGCAGAAAGGCAGCTGAAGCAAATTATCTTAAACTTGCACTTTTAATTCTCCCCTTCCCTAGGCACAACAATTTTCAGAATAATCTGGGTATGCACATTGATTAGAAAGCATTTTGAAATATTGGCTCTTAAACCAGTATCATTGTTTTCAGGGCAAATGTTCTTGAAAGAGCCCCTGCAGAACGCAAACACCACATATAAAAATTCTTTAAAACAGCAAGACTCAAATTCATACTATCCAAGTCCTGTTTGGGTTTGATGGCTTCACCATGTTACCATAACCCACCTATTTATTCTGGTATGAGCCTGTCTGCAAACACTTTGGCTTGTAACTGGACTCCACTCCTGTTGTACATATTATTTCATTTGGGTCATTACCTGGACTTGACTCCCCTCTTATCTCTTCTCAGGGTCTTTCAACATACTGCTTTCCCTATGGAATTTGGAGTGCTGTGGCCAGATTTGAAACATATAATTATTCTAAGAAGGATCAGCATTAAAATTGGGGCCAAAATGTACAAAAATTATTTAAATAACTATGGCAGTTTGATGTCACATGAGTTTTGTTTTTAGAGTGTTGTGTTCAGTCTCAGTGTTTTACCATAAACTTTAGCTGGATCCTCAGTAGGTTAGTACTGCAACACAGAATGCAAAAGATATATATAATCACCACAAACCAGCTTTGTTATATATGCCCATTGGAGACAATTACATTAGGAACTTATGTAATTTGTATAGTTACATTACATATGTACGTTGTATAGCATGATGTGATACGAGAATAGGCGTAGGGAGAAACTTACTGTTAACCTGATAGGATGGTCCTCACGGACGTGCTCCCTCACAGTCTTCCTGGGGAATAATGAAATAATCTACACTGTGATACAACAATGAGATGCAAGCTCAGGTCTGTGAGTGCAGCACCGTTTTATTCCAGTATTCTTCTATTACGAAGTATCCTTCAGTTACGAAGAAAATTATCTATCTTCAGACGGATGCTTGGTCTCAGCAGGCTTTAGCAGCCATTTGAATGACCTTCGTTCAGTTTTGCAGCCTATCCCCATGATGCTGTCTCATGTCTAGAGAATATCCCTGAATATCAGCAGTGCCTTTGCAGTGTATCACACCTCCCTGCCATGGACTTCCATTGCAGAATTAAGGAAATGCCTCTATCTCTAAATATACAGGTAAGAGACTCCAGGATTCTTTGTCCCTTGGATCCAGAACAATTGTGGATAAGATGGATCAAGAACAAACGAGGGGAAGATTCTTCAGAGGTTTGGGTTGCCCAGCAGACTATGAAGAAACATGCATTTGAAAAGGGAATATGCATAAAAGCGCACAAACTAGCTAGAGCATGCAGATGACTCTTTAAGTGTGAGTTATATCAAACTGCATGGGATGAATGGCTGGTTTTGCCTGTTAATGTCTCTGATCAGGTGAGCACAAACACTAGTGCTAATGATTAGCCTTTTGCCCTTGGCTAGCAATTTTCCCAGAGTAGCATCATGACACATGCAGTCTCCAGACCAGCTACATGATTTGTTTGGGACAATTACATTTACATTCTCTCCTGAATAATATGTGACTATAGCCAAGCACAAAGATAGCTACATTCATTATAGCACCCACAGTTTTGACAAAGCACTTATCTGTTTGCTTCTGAACTGTATCATGTTTCGTTGCTGGTATTTCTTAAGTGCCACAACTTCTAACCCATGTTTACTTCTCCATCTCCATCACTCAAAACTTAAAGGTACTTGAAAAAAGCCTGACATGGAATGATCTCTATTTACAGTAAACCAGGATTATTTTGAAATAATAGAGAATCCATTTTTGTGAGCAGCCCTCTGCAGATTTCCCAATGATGACCCATCTGGGAGGACAAAGCAGAAGTTAAGGCATAATCCTGGGATCGTTGCCAACATACACATGAGCATCAGGTGTGTATCATAGTTGTCATATTCACTGAGTCAGCTTCTGTAGTCTTTGCTGTAGGTGCCTGCGTCTCTTAGATTTTTACATAAGTCATCCACAGGTTCCAGGACTACAGGTAGCATGCAATTTAATGAAAAACTTCCTTATTCTTATGCTAAAAATATTTACCATTAGAATGTTGGTATCAGTCATTATCATATTATCACAGGGATGCCTTTGGAAACAGATAGATAACATAAGAAGTTGGGGTGTACTGACTGACCTCTATAGCCTGTTTGTAGCCTTCTGGCACAATTGAGAGGCCATGATTCTAAGTGCAGTCATAACCCTAGAAACACTGAGGAAGCATGGGTCCCTTATGTCATGGGCATGATGCCATGATGAAAAAAAAAAAAAAATGAAGGAAGAAGAAAAAAGGGTTCAAGGGAAGCCAGGCATGATGATCTTCTGTCCATGTGCTCAAATTTGCTCTGACATACTGAAGAATCTAACACAGAACTACAGGTGTAAGCTTTGGGATATATTCTCTGACTTCCTTTTCTTCCTATCTATCTCGTCCTATTTTCTAGTCTCCTCTATCTTTGTCATATTTTGAATCACAAACAGAATCTGCCTGTCTTCTTCCTCCACAGTCTCTTCACTCCCTTTGCTACCAATAAATACCCTCCTCCCCAACCTAGCCTAACTACTTTACTTCCTTTGGTCCACTTATTTGCTATCCACACTTCTCTAATACTTTAGTCTTAGAAGAATAACTGCTTGATTAGCACAGTCACTTTTCCTTGGCAAGTTAACCTAATGACTCATTTGTGTATCTGTTTGTCCCTGCCTGTGAGTTACTTTACAGGTTTGGCGGAGTTTCTGGTCAAAAAAATAGTTTTTCTGTAAGTGAATGAGGAAATTGCAGTTATCTTCATTTGATTGTAACAGCAATCTCCTGATTTCATTTGACAATGACACATGAAATTTAAAATGGGGGCAGAAGTCTTCTGACTTGTCAACATAAGCGACCCAGTTATGTAGTTCCTTTGGCACCTGGTTCAGCTAAGCAAAAAGTACAATTTATTTCTCCTCCTTTCCCTTCTTCAGAGAAAGAAGTGGGAAGGCAGGGTAAAGAACCATGCCAAAGTGCTGACTCTGGGCGAGATCCTACCTACTTCATTAGTCCACATGGCTCTTGGATACCTACCAGTTTAGGCGGTTCCTAACCTGTCCAGTAGGGACTGAGCCTAGAAATGAATTAGGAGGATATTCTTGGTAGTGGTCAGTATTCTATCCACTGCAGGGGAGAAAAGGAGAGAAGCAGGGTGAGAACTTGGCAGTAAGTAGACTTCATTGATCAAACAGAGCTTGTTTCTTATGATCTACTGGTTCAGCAGCCTGCTCGAGGTCACAAAGGTTTAAAAATGACTGCTTTAAAGCTCTAATTTTGCAAGCTCATCCGGTAGGTCGATTCTTGATAACATATGAAGCCCCATTAACATCAATGGGATTTTGTGCAGGTGTAAGAATCCTCCCTAGAGAATCAGCCCTGTAGTCAGCAGTAAAGCTCATTGTTGAAACAAATTATTTTTCAGTAACCAAGTATGTAATTATCCTACACATAATAAAATTTTCTGTACATCCTTTGGAGAATTACGATCCATCCACCGGAACATGTTGATTCCTAATGCCAGTTATAAAAGCTAAAACACTGACATCACAAACAATTATAGAGATGAACTGAAACAGAGTTGTAAAAAAAGCTAATGGGTCATGGGTGTGCCATTTCAGTAGTGCTGGTAGATAAAATGTGTTTGTACTATTTCAATCTTTAATTAGGGGGAATATAATTTTCCTGGGAGCTAGATTCATTGTGGGGGTTGAATTCTATTCTCAGTCTTTTCACTTTTCAGAGGGAGTGGAGACTGTGCTTTTGAAAGTGGATGGGAGCCTCCTCCCCTCCCCCTTGGCTTAGTCATTTTCTCTGACTTTGCAGAATTGTGACTTATGCAAAGTCATAGAGAGACAACGTCAGAGCCGCAAATAGTTCTTCCATCCCCCTGTTCTGACTATTAGATCACTGTTCTAACAGTGCACTGGATCAAAGGTAGGTGTGTTTTGAGGAACCTTCCTTATCAGGCATTTAATATCCTTTAATACCATGTTGCAACTAAATTGGCAAGCTCATAGAGTAAAACTCCTTTGAGAAAGCTCTAGCTAACAAGCCAAGGGAAAGTTACTTATTAAAAATGCACTAAATGCATCACAAGCATTTCTCTTATAATTCTGTAATATTTTAGATAAAGGATCTCTATGTTTCAAAAATTACCAGTTGTTTTCTTCTGAAAATAGGATTTAAGATTCATGCATGATGATTACACTATCCATTTTCTGCCTCATATAAATTAACTCAAGATAACTTATAGGTTGCTCGGTTAAATTTTATTTACATTTTCTACAATAAGCATGGTGAATTGGTAAGTCTATGAAGATTTCCCTAACATCCAGATAGCTGTTGTAATTTGATCTCTGAAACACTACCAAATTGTTTTCATCATATTTATCCTTGGCCAAGGGCTGGTAGTCATTACAAGTAACAGTTACTACATGAGTAACATAAGATTTGATCTGGCTTAATTTCTTCTCACTGTAGGCATCTAAAAGTTATTTATTTACTCTGAGCTAGTTGTATAGATCTCCCTTACCAACAAGGGCTAGAGTTAGGAACTTCAGAAAGGACTCAACTGATGTCTTTCAGACATTTATTCTACATTTTGATTAATCACTGTTAGGAAGTGCCAGTCTCTCCCTGTTGACTATAGAGGGAGCCTTGACAACTCAATTAGACAGGTACAGCCTAGCTTTTCTATGAATAATATTGGTGAGCTGAATCCCACCCTTACAGAGATCAGAAAGACAGCAGTCTATTGCTTCTCAACACTTTATCTTCCAGTCCTTTTGTGGATGTCACACAAGCATCTTATTCCAGCTGTGTTCATGTTTGTAACTTTAAAAAATAAAAATACTATTAAAGTATCCATAACCAGAAACCATGCTGCTTTCATGGATGTGTTTTGTAAAACAGATAACCAAAATCCTTATCCTGTTTGTTTTAGTCCTCAGTATTCCCAATCCTCTCCAGTTAATTCTGAATTCTTTAAAAAGAGCTTTTGTAAGGATATCAAATGATGGGGATGATTCCAGTTTTGCCTTCAAGATCTGTGTTTGAAGAATGTTAACTGTGCATGTGCACAATATGTAGAACAGACCATTTCAAAACTCTGAATGTTAACCAAAGTGTCTATTTTTCTTAACAATTCTGTCCATCTGTACAACTACCAAACACAGCTGATACACTCATCTCAAAAAATTGTGACACAGAGATGCCTAAACTCTGTTTGGGCACCCTACCAAGGGATGCATCATTATTCTGTATATTTTTATATATAAAACATCATAGAATAGGAATATATAAAGGGTCTACCTCACCAATAAATTGTACTTGGACCTAATATGTTAGAGTGAGACATCTGAGTTTTATCACTGGTGTCTCTGATGTGGAACCAGAGGTAGGATTTTTCTGACCAGAAGTCGATGTCAACTGTGTATATCTTTGAGCTTTTTGCCTAGACTTCTTTTATAATCAATGAGAGAGAAAAAGACACTCCTAAACACGATTTACTTAAGCATAAGGTAGATTATCTAAAATAGGTCAGATGAATTCTCTTTCTTTTTTGACTAGAGTTAGCCCAATATGACTAGCTCAGATATAAAAGCTCATATTGTAGAATTAGGTGAGACTGATCATAAGCCATGCTGAAACATTAGAGTTTCATTACTAAAGGTGGGACTTTAGGTAAGGCAGTGGGAGAAACATTAAGTCTTGTTAGACCCTGACAAGCTTAAATCAATCACTTAACACTGAAGCAGGGGGGACTTTCTGGAGCACAGAACCAGTGTTAGAAGATTTTCATGACATGCTGACACGTAGAAAGGTAAGATTTCTGAATGGCAAAACATCTACCAAATTGTTTGCTCTATTCAGCTTCTGAGTACATGTTTGTATTTTATACATCTTTCATATTCTCTGTATACCTCTCCATACACCTCAAAAGGACTGTCAGCTACTGACAAAGAAGGAGCATATCACAGACTGGATGAGAATAGTGAGTCATGAAACAGAGAAGAGTATGTGAGTGAACAGATTTTGTTGTGTTGACACAGGCAGACATGGAAGCATTGGTCAGTAAAAACAGATTTAACATTATTTTACACTGCAACATTTTATCTTAAACTTCACATACCAAAGAAGTTGCAAAGAGGATGAATTTGGTCCATTTTGGTCACACTGAGCTATTTGTGAAGTGGGCTTACGAGATTGCATATCAAGAAAGACAGACAATAAGGAAATTGGTTGTAATTATTTTTAAATATATTCAAAATAATCCTCATTGAAAGCAAATCCATTGAGAGAACTTCCTTGAAATATTAGTAAAATTAAAAGTACTTAACAATAACAAAGGAGTGACTTGAAGTACATTTAGTCCATCTTTTACCAAAAACTGGAATTTTTCCTACATTATGTTAAAATCTGGACGGTATGTATGAAAACATCAGGAGTACTTCCTGTGTTATTAACAGTACTTTGATCTAAACAACACTGAACAGAATAAAAGTGTATTGGGTTTGCATGGTAAGGTTTTGGTAGCAGGGGGGCTGCAGAGGTGGCTTCTCTGAGAATATGCTAGAAGCTTCTCACATGTCCAATACAGACAATGCCAGCTGGCTCCAAGATGGACCTGCCGCTGGCCAAGGCCGAGCCCATCAGCGATGGTGGTAGCACCTCTGTGGTAACATAGTTAAGAAGGGGAAAGACTGCTGTGCAACAGCAAGCAGGAGAGAGAAGCGAGAATATGTGAGAGAAACAACTCTGCAGACACCAGGGTCAGTGAAGAGAGGGGGAGGAGGTGCTCCAGGTGCTGGAGCAGAGATTCCCCTGCAGCCCGTAGTGAAGACCCTGGTGAGGCAGGCTGTCCCCCTGCAGCCCATGGAGGTCCACAGTGGAGCAGATATCCACCTGCAGCCCATGGATGATAATGGCGAAACAGATATCCACCTGTAGCCTGTGGAGGACCCCGAGCTGGAGCAGATAGATGCACCCAAAGGAGGCTGTGACCCCATGGAGAGCACCTTCCCGGTGCTGGACCTGTGACCCTGTGGAGAGGAGCTGATGGTGGAGCAGGTTTTCTGGCAGGACTTGTGACCCTGTGGGAGACCCATGCTGGAGCAGTCTGTTCCTGAAGGACTCCACCCCATGGAAAGGATCCACACTGGAGCAGTTTGTGAAGAAATGCTGCCCATGGGAAGGACCCACATTGGGGGATTTCACAGAGGACTGTCTCCTGTGGCTGGGACCCCATGCTGGAGCATGGGAAGAGTGTGAGGAGAGAAGGAGTGGCAAAGACAACGTGTGATGAACTGACCACAACCCCCATTCCCTGTCCCTCTGCAACACTTGGGAGGAGGAGGTAGAGAATTTGGGAGAATTCCCGAGAATTCAGGAGTTGAGATGGGAAGAAGGGAGGGGTGGGGGGAAGGTGTTTTAAATTTGTTTTTATTTCTCATTATCCTACTCTGACTTTTGATTGGTAATAAATTAAAGTAATTTCCCTGAGCTGAGTCTGTTTTGCCCGTGACGGTAATTGCCGAGCGATCTCCCTGTCCTTATCTTGACGCACGAGCCTTTCATTATATTTTCTCTCCCCTGTCCAGTCGAGGAGGGGGAGTGATAGAGCAGCTTGGTGGGCACCTGGTGTCCAGCGAAGGTTAACCTACCACAAGAAGTTAATGAAGAATATGTCTTTGTCTTCTTTTTCTGATTTGCCTTCTTAACTAAGCAACCCTGCTAGTCTAAATGTTTCTTTAAAAACTGTGTGATAGTACTAGTATGTTTTAGAGCTGATAAACACTTTATATGAGTTACCTGAAGTTACATCTTATGTATGATGTTGACTAAATAGTTCCACTGTTGCAAAACGAGATGCCTGGAACAGGAACAGTTGTGAATCTTCTGTACCATTATACACTTACAAAAGTCTGTTGGCTTCAAGGGTACCTCCTCCTTTCTTCCAAATACTATCTGGAAAATCTTATAAGGAAAGAAATGAGCATTTCAATGACCTAATGTTAGATTCTGCATAACACAAATCAAAGAATCTCATCCTGTAATTTCTTCACCAAGACCTTAACATCCCTTTGAGACTTACAATATAGAAAGGTATCTAACTTTAACTTAGGCCACAAGTGACAAAGAATCAAACATATCCTGCTAACTTGTTGTTAATTTCCAATCCATTCAAAATAAAAAAGGACATCTGCTCTCCTTCCTGAATGTATCTAGTATCAACTTCAAACACTAGATTTCTCTTTACTCCTTCAGCCTGCAGTTTTGTTTCTTAGAAGGGAAGGTTCAACATCTTATTGCTGTTTACAGATACCTGATTGGAGGTTGTACAAAAGTTGAAGCTACACTCTTCTTGGAGGTGCACAGTGGAAGGATAAAAGGCAATAGACACAGCATGAAACTTGGGAAAGTCTCACTCAATATAGAAAAATAATTTTTACTATGAAGGTGATCAGACACGGGAGCAGGTGCCCAGGGCCATTGTGGAATCTGCATCTTGGAGGCACGCGAGACCCATCTGGACACAGTCCTGGGAAACCTGCTCCACCTCGGTCCGCTTTGAGCATGGGGCTGGACTGGACACCACTGGTGGTCTGTTCCAGCCTATGTGATCTGTGATTCAGTGACACTTAAATATCTGATCTTGATTTTGCAGGTTAAAAATTCATGTTGTACCAAGGACTCCTATACCTAGCACAACCACTAGGGCAGGTGTGGCGGTCATTTGCAGGGATATCCTTTCAAACCTATGAAGCAATAAAAGAAAACTCAGATAGGTAATTTTATTTAACAGATATGGAAGAAAAGGTTGGAATAATTGGTTAGTTGCAGATAGGAACTGACATACTGAGAATGAATGAAATTGCTTGAAAAGCAGGAATATGCCTGAAAGGCATTCTGTAAAAAAAAAAAAAAAAGAACTTATTCTTGATGTGACAGCAAAGAAGGAGCTAGTGGAGACAGTCAAAATGAAAGGAAGCCTAGAAAAATGGTCTTTGCAGCAGTAGTATGAATATTGTTTCTGTTAAGAGCAGCAGAAAAAGGTTGTAGTGTTTGTAGGTAAAGAATATGAGAATTTGGAAAAGAGTTATAACTTTGTAGCTATCTACAGGCTCCAGAAATAATATGCAAGATGGAAACTTAATCAGATTTTTGGACCTAAAAAGCTGTCTGCATCACCTGTCTGTCTGACAAGCCTGGCAATCACATTATTCACAGCAGTTTTAAATGAGGGAAGTTGTAAGGACTGACGGAGGAAGACAGGAGTGTGTGACATGCTTTTGTCATACTACATTTGAGCTGATAGCTATCAGAAGATGCTGAAGCTGAGAGACAAGCCAAGACATTATGGATGAAGTAGAGGTATAAATTTGTATCTCTGCATGGAGAGAGCAGTTAAACTTGTGCTTGTGGATGAGACTACTGAGACACAAGCAGAAAAAAAGAAGAGAAAGGAGCCAAGGTCAAGACTCCATACAATCGTCTATGAAGGCAGAGGATCCTTGAAAGTACAGACTAACAGAATGATTGGTAAGAGAACCCAGAAAAGACAAAGTTGCTGAAGTCACTGAAGCTAAGGAAGGAGAAGAATTCAGAAGAGTATTGCTATTGTGTTAAGGGTAAGAAACAAGTGAGGGTACTGATTTTGAGCCTTAAGCAGATGTAGGTCAATACAGTAATACTGACTGAAGCTTTGATAGAATGAAAAGGTGAACAGAAAGGTTCTGAAAGCTCATCTGAGCTGAAAGGAGGATGGAATTGGGGCATGAGACTCCTGACAGCAACTGTGGTGTGAACTCAGAGTGGAAAGAGGGGGGAAATACTGGATTTTTTTTTTTTAAATGGGAGAAAATAAAACATAATCTTTATTGTGAAAGGAAAGATCAAGAAGATGGAGCAGTGATGAGAAAAGCAGGGTGGTAATATGAATGGATAAGAATGAATCCTGATCTGCAAGGAGTCACTAATAGGGTCAGAGAAGGTCAGCATATTAGAAATCGTAATATGAAGAAGATGTAGCTGAAGTAGAGGAAGAACAGACTAGCCAAAATAAGGGAAAGCGTGCCTCATAGTTTGTCATTTTTCTCTTGGATTAAACCAGTGATTTCCGTAACTGAGAAACAAGTAAAAACAGAAATGAAGAAAGGCTTAAGAAGCAAGCTACAGATGAAAAGAAGACATCTAGAATATGGGAGTTGTTGAACTCCAGTCTGTTGAACTGGAGAAGTAAAGCTGTTCCATTTGAAGACAGCAAAATTGAAAGGGAGAAAATAGATTTGTAGTACAGGAAGTCAGACTGTTCACAGAACTTTCCACTGAAGATGCCATACAGCACGAACATAGGAAGCAGATAATGAGTCTGGCCAAGGAGTTGGCATACTGCAGCAGCTCACGTCTTCTGTGACACCTATGAGAAAGATTTCGTATTTTCTTCAAATCTTTATCAAAAATATTGACTATCGTGGAGCTCAGTGTAGCTCCTTGATGAATACACAAGTAACCTCCACACTATGGTGGCAGCTTACAATTTACAACTACATACTCTTACCATGTTTTTAATCTATTTAATGTAAGCTTCTTTGATTTTTTGTTTTCAGCACAAATGACTTCAGTGGGAGTGCTACACAAGTCTAAGTTAAATTCCCCGCAGAAATCTCAACATATAATGTCATCACATTATCATTGTCAGCAAAGTTTGTAATCCCTAAAAAAGTTACTTTTTTAAAAACAAGGTATACGTTCTACAAGTCACGTTCATTTTGGATTAATAAATGTGGTGACTTCTAAAAATCATTAGAACAGATTCTTCTGGCAGTCTTGTTTCCACTGACTTACCTATGGACCACAGGATTTTAAAGTCCCTTCTGAAGACTGATAGATCAAACACTTGATCTCCTTTGGAATGTGGAGGTGAAACTGCAGATATCTGTATGTGATACTCCCTCTGGCTTTGCTGGAATGTGAAGAGGTTGGTTTTCTAATATGGGTTTTTTTCCCCGCCTTTTTGCTAATTCTACTGTTACCTCCTACTAAAGGAATAGAATAGCACAGCAGGAGGGAACATTATGTAGAATGTGCCAACCATCCTGCTAGGAAACTGGGCACCGCCTAACCACTATGAAGGCAAACCCAAGGCAAATAGTTTGTATTCATACTAAAATAAGTAATCAGATCAAATTTTTTTGGAGGACAGCAGGTAGCCTGTGTCTTCATTACGGATGCAGTTATGAAGGAGGCAGAGAACAGTCTTTTCCTGTTAGCTCTCTTGTTCTTTTTTATAAAAATAAGCAGCCAGTCATGTTTACAACACTTCAACTATAAGCGCTCATTGTTAGCCAACAGCAAATCAAGGAAGGACATCTAACGCATTAATTGACAACCATTTGTTATAGCTGGAGAAACCACAGTGGCTGATTCTGCTCATTCAAATCCCTATTTTATGGTTTGCCTCTTTCATGAAAACCACAGAAACTGAGTCTTTTTTTTTTAACCACTGCTGTTAACTGAGTTATCAAGTTCTCTA
Organism: Dromas ardeola; assembly: GCA_013398915.1. Classification (NCBI taxonomy): domain Eukaryota; kingdom Metazoa; phylum Chordata; class Aves; order Charadriiformes; family Dromadidae; genus Dromas; species Dromas ardeola. The sequence continues at coordinate 60,266 of VYZM01002914.1, read as the reverse complement.
AAGTCTTGAACAGAATAACCAGGTGACATTATTGCTGTAAACCTTGAACCACATCCTCTCTGTTCTGTTCGTTACATTTCCTTGATGTAGTTGGAACTTAACATATACAGGTACAGCAGACTACCATTTGTAAATGGCATTGGCAAGAATGCAGTCTTAGATTATAAAACCATGAGGCTGGTATAGGACCTGATCATGAGAAAATGTAAACAAGGGTAGCTTCACTGACTGCTATTTGGTACCTTCCTATCACAGTAATACATGCTGTGTCATCAGTCGGATTTTGAATCCTTCTTGCAGAATAAGAAATCACTAGATGTTCACGAAATGGTAATCAAGTATTCCGGCTTGATCTTCATATGTACTCAGCATTGTTTAGTCCCATAAATTTTCCCTCACTGAGAAATATTTGCAGAAGTTTTTCATTTAGGCTCTTGTGTGTGTTCCTTCAGCTGCTCAGTGACAAGTATGCTATGGCACACGCTTTGGCCTCATTCTTAACATGTGCCCAAATATTTCTGTTTTCCATTTTAGATAACTTTGGAAAGATGGGTCTGCTAAACTTTCTGATGAATGTGGACATGTAATATCTAGTACTTTATTCAGGCATTTGATTTTGAAGAGGCGTAGATGTTTGGTTTTACCCCTTTTGGCTTTCTAGCTTTCGCATACATATATTGTGGTGGAATAAATTTTCAACTGGAAACTGATAGATAGTTCCTTAAGCTCTAGGTTCTTGATAACCGAATCTTCTTTAAGCTTGTAAGTACCGATGATAACATTTAACGTGGTAACATGGCTTGCATGGGTATGTTAGCTTAATGCTTAGTAAGAGTCAGAAAAGTAAATAGAGTATTATGAATTGTTAGGGAAATACTAGAGAATACAACAGAGAATATCATATGCCTCCATGTTTAATTTGTTTCTAGGATACTGTATGAGGACCTGCTGACCCCATCCACCAATACCCCTTCCCCCAAAAAGGGAAGAGTAAAACTGGAAAAGGTTTGGAGAAAGGCCTAAAAGAATATGCGAACAGCTTCTATAAAAAGCTTTCTTTTTGCAGTTTAGCTCAGTCAGGAGTTCACCAATCACCCAAGCTACCTTCTGCCATACTTGGTCCACTTTCTGCTCATTGGAATGGAACTTTCTTGCGTTCTGAGGAAGTTCCACTAAAAGATCAACCAGTAGTCTTGGTCTCCTTTGCCCTCTAGGGTAGTCTCCTATGGGATTCTACTGAGCAGATCCCCGAAAAATCCAAAACTTGCTCTTCTGAAGTCCAGAGTTGTGATCCTACTATTTGTCTGTCTCCTCTCAGGACTTTTAACTCCATGATCTAATAGTCATGGCAGCTAAGGCAGCTCATCTTTACATCAGTGATGTGCTATGAATATAAGGTCCAGGAGACCACCTTCTCTAAGCATCTCTATTGTAACCCGTGTCAAGAACTTGTCATTGATGTGTTCCAGAAACCTTCTGGGTTGCTTGCCACAGCCCTATTGTCCTTCCAGCAGATATTAGGGTAGTTGAGCACCTAGATGGGCAATCATGAGGCTTCTAGATGTCTAAAGAAAGATTCATCTCTTTCCTCTTCTCGATCAGGTGGTCTGTAGCACATGTTTACCACAATATCACCTGTGTTGGTCTGTCCTCTGGTTCTTAGCCATAAGGTCTCAGCTGGCTCTTCACCTATTCCAAGGCAAAGCTCCACGCGCTCTAGCCACTCCTTTGCATAGAGTGCAAGCCATCCTCCTTGCCTTCGTAGCCTGTCTTTCCTGAAAAGCCTGTGTCCGTTTACTGCAGCACTCCTGTCCTGTGAGTGATTCCACCTTGTGTCTGTAATCCCAATGAGGTCATAGGTCTACAACTGCATGGACTGATAACTCTTCTTGTTTGCTCCCAGGCTGTACGCATTTGTGTACAGGCTCTTGAGATGGACCCCTAGCCATGCTGCTTTCACAGGGGGAGTGTGATAGCCTCCCCACTCATGTTGACTCTCAGATGCTTCCACAAGTTGCTGGCTGCTGGGAGAGTATTTGGAAAAGTATCATCATATGCTTGTTCTATTTTTGTATTCTTCCTCAGACAGCTGATTTTGATCACTGCCCTTGGTATGTACCTGAAGAACTGCCACCAGTAGGAGAGATTATGTCTGTTAAGTTCTGATGTCAAGAGTAGGACATGAACCTAAGTCTCCACAAGAAAGTCAGAAAATATGCTGCAGAATAACATAGCTTTCAGTCTAGTACCTCCACCCCTGCTTGGCAACCAGCTGAAAAAGGATACTGGGCTACACAGACCCAGTACAACCATGCTCATATTCTTGGGTTGCTGCCCGGAGCAGATATGCAAACTGAATTACTTCTTTTGTTCCTTTGCCTTTTAAGATAATACTTGATTTGAAACTACTGAAATTCTTGCTAGGTGTTTTTCGCAATTGTTTTTTAACTCAGTCTTTTTGATGCTGAGTAGTCCTTCAGTCTTTGCTTGCATGCTAATTGAGCTATCCCCTAGAAAAACTATGTTGTCAGCAAAATCCAAGTCTTCTAATGTACTGTTGTTGAACTAGGCAATGTATGTGTTACAGCAAAGCATATATTTTTTTCATAATAGAATGAATGACAATACCAACAGAAAATGTGAAAGAACACTTTCCTATTTGACAGAGTGTATGTTAATCCTTTTAACATGTGCTTACCTTGATTCTACCTTAGGTTGAACCTTACACGAAGACTCGTTGATAATAATTTTTTTGGCATACACAAGATTTAAATATGTTCCTGAATGATTCATAGTGATGCTGTCAAATAGTTTCTGGAAATTTATGCTTAATTTCATGACTGCTTTTGGGTTGAAAAAAATCTGGTTAACACATGACTTTCTGAATCAAGCCTTGATTGATCATCCTTTTGCTTCCTTTCTTCCATTCAAGATGATATTGTAGAAGATTTGGTATTGCTCACAAAAGCATAATACACCTCAGATGCTGCAAGGGCATAGGTTACTTTTTGTATTATTTTGATTATGATGCTATTTTCTTATTGTTCTGCAAACAGGTTTTGCTGAGGCAAACCAAAAGCAAGTGTCAGAACCTCTCCAAACAGGTGTTGATTAAGAAATTATGTGATGAAAGTGCTAACAATATGTCATAAAGCACAGACTTGTAAATGTTTACTAGGGCTAGTAAAAAATAATATAAAAGATTGGATGCATTTTTAAATTTCTTTACAGTTTAAGATGTATGGACTCTGTTTGTCAAAGTAATGCTTTTTGGAGACAATCCAAATGCTTGCTTTATTAACAGAAGATATCCTCAGGTCTGTCTCATTTGTTCTTACTCTTTCTTGTATTCTTTTGGGCATAGAAACTGGACTGCAAACCCACCCAGTTCATTGGGTTTTGGTCCTCCCAGAACTTCTGCTCAGAGCAACAAAACAAAGGATCTTTTTATTCTTAAATTTCACACTGGTTAACTTATTCTAAGTATGGGACTCTGCAGAAGTGATGGTGGAAACACCCCATCTGATAATCAAGAAGCTGCTCTCAGCATCTTTTGCACAGCATGCCTAGGCAGGCCTTTCTAGCAGTTACACCTCATAACTAATCAGCGGAATGAAGAAGACTTCAGAAATGAGTACAGAAACATCAGAACTATGTTGCCCTGCTTACATCATGCGCTATAAATGCTGAAATATTTGCAATGTGGATACTGGGTTCTCAGCTCTAACTCTTCCACTCTATGTGTCCACACTAATTGCTAATGTAGCCGTAACATCAGTAGTCCCCTTTCACATGTGCTGCCTCATCTCCCACCTCTTTACATTGGCAGCTCCACCTACTCTGCTTCTTCCTCTATATGATAGACAGAGAAAACATCTACTGTAGTTGAAAAGATGTTCTCTCATCTCCCCTTGATCACAGGTTTGGGAGTGTCTTGAAACTCAAGCTCTGTGTTTAGAATAATTTTAAAACAGTTAAAAACATCTGAGTCTACATGAATGGGATAAATTTTTGGAAGGGGCAAAAAAGCCAAAGCTTTAAAAGATAGAAAAATATTAAAGCAAAATAGTTTTAGTTAATAGAGATAATTCAAGGTAACATTGTGAAAATTCAGATGCCACTTGTTTTTGGAAGATATTCAAATCAACACAAACAAATAACCTGAATAAAAATCACAGAGCCAGTAGGTAAGCCGTGCACTAAGCACATGAGGAATACTTTGACTTTTGCAGGCCAATAGCAGACTGAGCCTCTTCCAGTATGTCTTCCTTTGCTGCAGACTGTTTGTCTAACAAGAACAATGACTGAGAGGAGGTATTTCAGTTTCAGTTCTTTTTCCACAGTTTCCAGCCTCTTAACAAATATAAATTGCATACTTTTTCTGTGACAGGGGGAATATTGTATAAGGAATTGCGACCTGATTATTTATCTAATATTTATTTAACTTTCAATATTTTCAACTCTGAGGATCAAACAGGTTGGTATTCCTCAGAGTCTAGGAAATGGATTTTTAATTAGATACCCAGAGAATGACTCCAGATGATGGATGTGAAGGTGATTTTAGCATTCTGTGCGACTGCTGGCCAATAATTTTTGCACTGTAGTTTAAGCTAGGGCTTAAACTGAGGTACAGCCAGTCCACTGAATGCTCACTGCTGCGTGGAGAAGACGAGGGAGGGTGAGGTGAGTGGAGGCAGCAGTTTCCATGACCGCACTAAGGTGATATAGGAGCTTGTTTGAGATGTCTTTTTTTTTTTCTGGGAGGCCAGAAGGACTGAAACAACTATTAGGTGCTGCTACCCAGCTAGCATTGGGGAATTTCTTTCACAATGGAGAGAGATGGAGAATTGTAGAGCTAAATGGTTTTACTTTATTCAGTCCCTACTCTTCCTGGCAGCTGAGCACCATGAAGTACAAATATTATTAGGATGATACTAAGAAGCACAGGGAGAGGGACAACTGTATTTGGGTCTCAAGAACTGTTTCTCCTCACCTTGCCTGGGGAGGCAGGACACTGGAATCAGCAGACAGTGCTGCCTCTCAACTGGTACAGGAAGCTGGTATGGAGGAAAGAGAAGTTGCTTTGGTTCCAATGACCTTTTACTTCCATCCGTTCCCAAAACATGTACATTTTGCACATAAGTCTGAACCCTAACTTCTCTCATTGAATGGCCCTTTATGAGTCGGTAGGTTTAGGGGGTGAGCTGGGGTACAGTCAAGCTTGGATTTATATTCAGTAATGTGAATGTAAATTGGGTTAGAGAACTGATTCAAAAGTAAATGGTAATGAAAACAATGCTCAGTGAATTGATACCTAAACTAAAGAAAAAGCCTCCTCTTAATCCTGTTGGGATAAGTCTGCACAAGTCTTGCTTACAGGCTGAGCTAACCAGTTATGGGTTGGATGTTGAGTAGCTCTGGTTATTGCAGTTCTGTGGTCAATCTAAAATGCTCTGCTGAACAGTAGGTTATAGCAAACTGGGCTTAGCACTAGGCTTACAGTGCTCTACAGTATCTCCAGCCTAAAGGATAGGTATGTGAGGCACATGCATCTGAAAAATACTACGTGGGTATACCATAAGTCCAACAACCTTAAGAAGCTCAAAAGCAGTAACATGGAGGAGTTCAAACAGATTAAAACTTGGATAACATGAGCCCCAGAAACCAAGACAGCTGAAATCTGTATTTACAAAAACAAAGCCAAGGACTATTGCATCTCTCAGGTCATGTAACAGCTACACTGATGCTTGGAAGAAAAAATCTATAGTATTAACATTTGCAAATAACGATGTGGAAGATTATGTAAATATAGGAAAGAACAAATAAATATTACAAAATAACCTTGAGGGAGGAAGAAAGGAAGAAGAAAGGAATCAGAAACATTTATTCCTTCCTGTGCTTATATGAGAGGACACTTTGCTGAAGAAAGGACAGTAAACTAGTGAAGAAGTTGCAGTGCAAAGTACAGTCCCATGAGAAAGTTGCTATAGAAGAAACAATGGTATGAACTTAAAGTGTGTCTATTACTGCATGTGATTGCCAGGGTGCACACTTGCGTTATTTCGTAAATGTGAGGTAGTCTATGCTACAGTGAAAGTGGTAAGTTACATTGCTTAATGATATACAATATATAAATACAATAATGATATACAAATCATCCATTTCCACTGTCATAAAGTAAGTTATCACCCTTACTTACCTTGTGGTAACTTATTCATGTAACAAAACTCTGAAAAACACTGAAGTAAGCTATTGGAATTTGGGTAATATATATTGAGATATTACTGAAATGGGAAATAAGTGTTTTTCCCTAAAATTTTGGCTATTTCTAGTCTAGTGTGCCAGTCACACTCAGGGCACTTCATTCCAGGCTTTCCTGGCATTCCAGAAGAATGAAGACAAACTGAATCCTTAACTGTTGCTTAGTATTTTAATGTTTACACTCTTTTTTCTTACTTTTTAATACTATCACCTAGAGAGGCAAGGGTGTCGTTACCATTACTGTCTGTCAGACTGTACACAGACCACTAAGAAAGAAACATTTCTGTGACTGGTCAAAATTTTCTATATATAAAGGCAGAGTAACCCTAATGATTTCAGTGGTTTTATTTCTGTATTACAGCAGCAAAAGTGAGATAAAATTTTGTGACAGCACATCTCTGTACCACTAAAAATGACCTAAAAAACCTTTTTAGATAAAACCTGTATGTAACAGTCTTAAAGGGATACCTGCCTTTACAGCTGACATTAGAGTGTCCTTTCTTTTCAGTCTAAGTTTTCTATTCCTCCACAAGCTAGCTGGAAATACTTCTTTTCCAGAGAAGCATATGGTCTGGCTTTGTGAATGATAAGCCTCATGGGGTAGCTCCTTACTGGTTAAAAGGTTTTCAGAATATTAATCCTGAGAATCTAAATGTAAGAGAGAGATATGGGAACTATAAACTGAATTTTTATTCACTTTTTGAAGTTTCTACCTTCTATCTTCTATCTGATTGAGGGGGTCATGTTTTAAGAAAGCAGGAGACATTGGCCATTTGAAAACTGTAATTGTTTTAAAGTGTCACAAACACGATAATTAATTTTATTGGTCATTAAAAAATATCCAAACAAGCTGTAGACAGTTAAAATTAAAAATATTTCTGAACATCAGATACGTTTAAACTAACCTGTCATCCTTAGCTTTAAAAGCTGAATTTAATGCTACACATTTTACTTTGGTACCATTAAAATACAAACAAATAGTTTTCAAATGATAACACATTCTGAAACAATCAGTTTATCTGTTTTTAGAGGTAGGAAGGACAGAAGAGATGCTAAATTAATAATTGTGTGGAACTTGACCTACTTAGTATATCTTTCTATATAAACATTATGAATATTTGTTCTAAGAGATTCTAGTTATCTCTACCAACTCAAAGTTAATTTTTTTCCTCTGAATTTTGTGTCACATCTTGCGTTCAAAATACCTTACAGAAAACTCATTGTCACACAACTATGGTAAAATATCTACTCCCTGTACTCTGGCAAAAGAAAATAGTTGGGGCAGACAACTATGGGTTTGGATTTTTTTGGCTTGTAATTTTTTAGTACACATTGCCAACTTTGATCTGAAGTGTCCTTCATGTCTAACAGGGTTACAATGAGCACAGGTAGCATTTAGGGATTACTCCTGTCCAAATTAAATCAATGTTAAAGCTCATTAGATTTTCTAAGGATAGGATAAAACTTTTAGACAAGCATGTTTTGAATTTGAGATTTACCTGAGTCAGAACGGTATAGAATAACTTGTGTTGGTTTAAGTAACCTGAGTGTTAAAAAATATACTGAAAATCATCCGTGGATCATGTTTTTAAAGCACAACATACTGTTGACTAGAACACATATGCAGTCATATCCATATCTTTGAATTTACTAAAGGAATTTACGCACAGTCTTAGTATCTGATGACTGTGAAATGAAAAACTGTTTTCAATGCTGGCCCCATTTCAACAGGGGCCCCAGGTATGACTGGCTGTTGTGCTGCTTACTTTGATTTTTGTCCGAAACATTGATCCACTTGTTTTGTTAGCCTTCATTCAGAGGTCCATCTCTTGAGGCCCTTGCTTAGTTTCTACCCCATAGCCATGAATGAAAAAATGTGCACCTTCTCTTGCAGGGCTGCATCTTTTGCTCTGTGCCCCTCCAGGGGGTAGAAGGACATAACTGCCCCTTTCTACAAAAGCAACTATATTAGCAGAGTTTCATCTGCCTATCGAAGGCCAGCGTCTGCCATGAGAAAGTAGTCTTGGGATTTTCAATAATAATAATAATACGTAATTAGGAATCCTTTCTGATTTGGCATCACCTGCAGCTCAGGGCCATTGCCATCAGAGTAATCCATAGGGTCAGTGCTGCTGTAAGAGAAAAGCTGCCACTGAAGAAAAGCAGAAGCAGCATTCCTTGTTGCTCTTAGGGTAGTTCTGTCCTAGCTGGATTCTGCTTACTTCATAAGCACTGATGAGATCTCAGGCCTAAGTGGTGTGGCCACAGGCAAATAAAAGAAAACACAAATAAAAATCTGGGAGATTTCTGTTTGCAACTGTAATGCTTTAAGCAGAAGCACTAAGCTGCACTTATCCCATTTGAATTCTGCTTTTCCAGTCTCTCCTAATAAGAATCACTCATATGAGCTAAGTATTTCCCTCAGTAACCATCCTTGCATTATTAATAACCAACTCAATTTTGCCTGCTAGAATAAGAGCCCTCCTTTAATATGTAAGGTTAGGTTCAAGTAACAGTCTTTCATGAATGCATATATTATCAGTCTTTTCCACTAATTGGTCTCAAAGTATGCCATTAATTTTATCACCAAATCCACGTGGTTTGGAAGCTCTTCTCCTACTCAGATGCTAACATTCAGCTAAAGACCTGGACAGACAAGCAGGAGGAAAAGCTGAGCAAATGAATTGTATGTTAGCCATGGTCTACAGCCAAAACAGCAAGCGTGAAGAGACATAAAGCTGTCTAATGGTCCCAGAAGAGCAAACATACTACATGTAAAAGAACATCAGAAGCAAAAATCCCTGATGGAGGCCCGTGACTCTGGAACTAATTCTTCAGCTCCTAATCCATTTTGATGCAAACAGGTCTATCATTGGAGCTAATCTCTGAAGGACATGTGTTTACCTTAAACAATTCTGCTAATTGTTGGATTATCCAAAAATAGACACGAGGCACAGAATTATGTATTTCTGATTATAAGAGGAACAATTTGGTAGTTGGGAGTAAGTTGGAGTAGTAAGTTTCCTTTCCTTGCATTTAACATACCTAGACAAATATTATTATCTCTAAAGAGAAACTGTATCTAGTCAATGATAGAAAGAACAGGTTACAGAAGGTCGCTGCTTACCTTGGACCAAATTATGTTGGCTCTTAATCATTCCCAGCTTTGTTATCCGCATGGAAGATGTTGCTGTAAATGAAAGTATTTGGTCTGAGAATTCTTTTTCTGCACAACAATTGGTTTTTTGTGACATCAAAGTTGATCTCAATTCTGATGGACAGCATAACGGGACCCATGAGGCTATCAGGCTGTGGTTACCCAGTTGTGTCAGAGAACTTTTCTTGTGAAATTCATTTCCCTCACTGCACAAAGCTAACATGCCAGGGAGAGATGATGTGTTGACACACCCTTGGGACAGGGTTTTCTTTCAATAGCACAAGTGTACTGTTAAAGGCTTTAGCATATATTACCTGTCTATATTTTCTGCAGGTGACATACTTATTGGCTACCACTTCCTCATTGACAAGAGAATGGTCATCTAGGGCTTTATGCAAGACTAAGCAACATATAACACCTACTTTGAGTTCCGCTTCCTGCTCCATGGACACCATTTGCTCTCTGGGCCTCCTCTGGCTCTACCAAAGTGAGAGGCACCAGTTACATTTCTTCCTGCCGAGCTGAGTTGGGCTACTGACTTGTGGGCTTTTCACCTCCAGGTCCTGCAGGAACCAGATCCTAGCGTCTTTGGCAGACAGCTCAACCCTACAGGACAGTTGCAGGGGCGCCATTCCTTAGTCACGTTGACCCTTTTGGGCAGCCGGACTTAACTCATCAGGCTTGAAAAGCCACACTAACAGCTGAAGCATACCAGCCTGAAAACCCTGGGCCAGACTGACGTCTTCCCCTCCCAGCTGTGAGGAGGACTAGCTGTCTCCCTAACCACGTGTGAGCCCAGCCTACCATGGTGGGGGAGGCAGGGAGGGTGCCTACAGGGTGGGTGGGAGGTGGTCTATGGGGCACAGTCCTGGAAGGGGTGGCCAAGGGCCACGTCCCTCCAGAAGTCTCTGGCAGCTGAGAGCACAGGTGTTTTGGCTGCACAAGCAGCAACACGCGAGGGTGCAGCCTGAAAAGCTTTGTTTTCAGCTGACTAACCTCTTTCTTTGGCAAGAAGCAACATTTCCTTGTGTTTTTTTAAAAAAAAAGAGAGAAAGTGAGAGGGATTGCATGAGAGAGCACTTTTCCTCCTCAGCATCTACTCTGGAGCCTGGGAGAAGGCCCTAAAACCTGTATGCATGTGTAATGGTCTGTTAGGATGAGAGTATTTTCTCTTGTGGTGGAAACAAGGAGCTTGAGGCTTTTGATCAGGCATTTAAGCAGTGGGATTTCACCACATTTTTGCTACTTTTCTGGAGGAGATGCATAGCAAGAGTGCCCACCCTACTCTGTCCTCCCTGCTCATCTTCGGTCTCTGGGAAACAGTTAGATCAGTAGTTGCAGCCGCCATCCTGCTGTCTTTGCCTATCTAGGATGATCAGTGTCAACTTTTGCTTAAAACTTTGGGATTTAAGATCCTTTCTTCAGCAAATGAGAGGCATTTTGTAATTTGTGTCCTCCCAAATCCTCAATCCTCCGAGTCTTTTCACCTAGTGTGAGAAGGATTTTACTGGCTCTCTCTTAACCAAATGTATAGAACAAATTCAACGCTGCTTCTCAGAGAGTTAAATTGGATTTGTCCAGATGGACACTATTACAGGCCTCCTTTATAGGTGGGATTAATTTTATTAAAATATAATCCTTCCATGCTCACATTATCCCTTCAGACATTCTCTTTTAATCTTTTGCAAAGTAGCATTAAAACAGTTTCTGGCATTCATTAAGAATTATATTAAAATGCAGACACACCTTTTTAGGCTACAACTGCTGAGAAAAAGCAAACCTGGGATTTCCTTTTCTTGGAGCCAATAGGATAGGAACAAGCAAGATGTGGTTGCACCAGTCCCATCAACATGACGACCACAGGGGCACAAAGTAGTTCTGCGACCACTCAACTGCTTTCCTTCTGGGACAGAGGTGCAGTTTATTTTCTGCCTTCCAGCCCTGGAAATCAACATGTGTTGCTCTGTAGCCTTGCTTTGAAGGAAGGTCTACAGAGGGTTCTGTGATTTTCCATTTCACCCCCATGCAGCGCAAGGCCTATACACCACTTCAATCCCCACCAAAATAGGGCTTAGGTAATACCCTTGGCAGAAGGGCAAGTTCCACCCACATTCCTCTGTGCTCATCTGGGCTGGAGAACCAGAACTGGAAAGCTGCATGTATGTGGGTTGGTTTTTTTTTTACTGCTTGGAACTAAATACTTACCATGCACCTATTTCGGCTTTGTTTCAGGCCATGCTTTCTGTAACCAAGTAAAAGTGGTTTGTATTAAAAATTCAGAATTCCAAGATTGAGTTGAAAGAATAAAAATGAGGAATCTTTGCCATTCTTTAATCTTGTACTGGGAATACGCAGAGAGACAGTTCTCAGTTACATTATTCTCCACAAAAGAGATTCTCAAGTTTCCAGAACACTGTCAGTCAGTTATGAAACATATGCATGTTGCAAAAAAGTAAATAAATCTCTTTTGACCGGCCTCCTGATTTCTGGCAGAGCCCTACAGTATACATAATTTACTGTTAATGGTAACACGTTAAATTCCACCTATAAGTGAGAAATAAAGGAGAATTAAATATATATGGTACAAAAAAAGGCAAAGGCCTGCTGAAAAGCCAAATAGAGAAGAACACAAGAGCAAAGAGAAAAGTAGTGTGTTTGGAATTACTTCATTTTTAACTAAAACACAAAACCTTGGCAATAATATTATACATTTCAACATATAATAAGCCCTGAAGAAAATAAGATCCTTGATCTCTGTTTTTGTAAAAATCCTATTTCCTAATGTTGTAGTACCTCTGATACAGGTACAGCTCAAATGGCTTGAGGAAAACAAAAGCACGTTTTTTGGTACATGTTGTTACATAGCAATAAAATGAAGCTACTCACTCCTTGCTAAAGTTAGCCACAGTTAACTAATGGATCTGAGGAAGGGCTGGAAAAACAGACACTGTAAAGAGAAAATGTAAAAAAAGAGGGTGCAGCCACAGTATCTGAACACAGATGGAAGGGTTCATGGCATAGGTGCTCTTTTTTTGTCCTGTCACTGATAAAGGCAGGTTTTCAAAACTCTTGCAATGTGGCATTATCAATGCAATTAAACCATAGTAAGTTCTCACTTAGTTAATAAAATTACTTTCTACTTTGTTGTGGTTGCTTAAGAGATCAGTTCTGAAACTGGAAAGCTCTTCAGTTAGTTCACTTTCTTAAATCTGTCTTTTTGGAGGGAAGGGATTCATAAGGGTCTCCTAAATTATCCTATCTACCAGTATTTGCTTACCTAAGTTTTCAGCTACCCTGTGTGAACTCAGACTCAGGCCATGCTATAAGCAATGCATTAGCAGCTTTGGTTTTGGATGGGTCCATGCTAATGTTGGAAACGAATCTCTGCTCCATCTTCCTCCCATAGTAAATACCACGTTTGTAAAACAAGAGTGGGAATCTCTATGACAATTTTAACCACTCTTCTTGACTGAAGCATTAACCTGACTCATTGTCTCTAGTATCAGCTGTGGATCTGAAGAAATCTGTCCAGCCACCTGCTCATCATACTTCGCCAAGGAGATCACCCAGACACAAACTACTACTGCATTGGATTAGCCCATCCAGCTTTCACTTGCATCAAATAATGCAGTTGCAGCCATAGAGCTATTCATCCCTGTTTGGATGAGGACAACATTAATCTGGTAGGTGCATTACATGATATTATCTTGTCAGGATGGAACTGAAATTCCTTAGCCTGCCCAGCTCCTGGGATCTTTAGCCACCAGTATCTTGGATTGCCATAGCTACACTGTCACCAGAATCTCAGCTAATTAATTTAAAATCAGCCCTAGAATTTCCCAACTCTTTTGCTTTATCACTTCACATTCTAGAAATAACAGCAAATCTGTAACACAGCAGAAAGGATATTCTAGCTGCCTTTAGAATGTCCTCTCTGCTGGTTGGGTTATACTTACATTGTTACACTGAACTCCCTGTGCACTGTTCTCATTAAGCCACATTGCCATCATATGAGTGCACCTGGATATCTTTCTGTGGCACTATATTGTGCCCCATAGACATAGTCACAACTCCAAGCCATTAGTTTAGCAACTGAAGGGCAACTATTTCCAGGTCAGATGGTATGACAAAGCTCTAGCAGGTAGGCTCTGTCAAACCTTGCACTAGATTTTGAGAAGTTATGGGTTTTATTTGTCTACTGCCATCTCTTGCTTGACTGTTACTACACCTATGCAAGCAGAAGCAGAATGGGACAGGGCAGAGCCACTGCAATTCAGAATTCTGGCACATATTTAAGTTGGTGTTCCTTTGTATACTCATGTGCTGCCTTGTTTTTGGTGAATCAAGAATGCTAAACTAATTTCTTATAATGCATGCTAGTCTGTACCATCAAAGGGTCCAAAGAGGCTGCTTTTTGCTCCAGCAAATGCTACTGCTAAAAATCTGTTTCATCCTGATAGCATGAAACTACTTTACCATATTGTCTACTGCAAAGGTCTACCAGTTTGCTTTCTGTCATTTACTTTTATTAGGAAATTACTGTCACTATATGGAAAATACATTTCCATTGTGATATGTATGTGTTATATATAAACATATTTTTCTAATTGTGAAATATATATGTATATATAGGTGTATATATATATATATTTGAGTATCCTTCCTACAAAATATATATCTAAATAATCCCATAACCTAAAAGAATATTCTCTCTTATGTTACTTTACATTCCCACTGCAAAACTGCTACCTCACATAGATCCCCAGCAATACTTGCCATTTGTCCTACACAGTTCCCTACACATAGCACTTCGATGAGTACTAACCCACCAGCTTGGCAAGGAGATGAACATGCTGTGGCGAGCTCTAAGCTGCGCGCATGCAGACTGTCAAAAATGATTGACTTTGGACAACAAGTTCTAAAGTTAGTGGAGGGAGAAGGAGAGGAAGAAAATAAGGATTGATGGTGTAATTGCATATGGTTGGAAAGCCTTAGAATACGAGGCTAAAAACAAGGCTAGAGGAATGAAATAGAAACTATTCAATGAAAGATGTAGGACAGAGGTAACAGAAGCCACTTAAAATAAGAACAGCCAATAGCCAGAGACATCAAGGCAAATGATAAGATGTTAAACATTATCATGAATGGAGAACTTTTACTGCAGGTTAATCTACCGGTGTTTAACTCTTAGCTATTAAGAGGATAGGGGATGAACAGATAAGGCTTTAGAAATAAAAAATGTATTTTCACATCTCTGCTGGTGAGGACGTGGGTGATATTTCTGGACTGCTGTTATGTTTTTAAAGGTAATCAAGTCATGGTAATAAAGGTAGCAAACCTGTTGATCAGAATAACTAAAAGGAGTTGGAAAAAAGCAAATCCCCAGAACCAATGCTATTCACACTGCAATTTGAAGGAAATTAGAGAAAAAAGCAAATGAAATAATTAGATCTAATTATTAAATCTTATTAAAAATGTTAAACAAAAATGAACTTTAAAAATAAATTAGCATTTCAACGCATATATTTTTCTTTTTTTTAAATTATTTTCTCAACCAGCTTTAGATATTGTTATTATTGGTACTAAGCAAGAGATGTACTGCATCCACAGGAACAGAATGGTCCCAGACTATCTATAGATGTCTGTTTGCATCTAAGGCTGTGCTTCCTAGTGAAGGATGGTGATACTAGGCCAACCCTATGGGCTTGAAATGTACTCTGGAGGCATATCCCAAGAAAAGGTCATTGACCTTTTTCTCCTCTCCTCTCCTCT
>VYZM01002914.1:21532-44899 GCA_013398915.1 Dromas ardeola | reverse complement strand
CCTCTCCTCTCCCCTCCTCTCTTTCCCCAAATTGCCATGTAAAGCATTTACCATTTACTCCAAGTCAACGGGAGGGAGCCAAAGGCTGTGGCTTTAGCTCCAGTGTGTTGGTGGTAGATGGCTGGCTCTTTCTCTTTATCCTTCCCTGTTCCTTGATATGATGGTGAGCGGTATTGAGTTTGGGGGATGCACCATGGCGATAGAACCAGCATCCACGAAGAGAGATGTGCTTCCCATGGGAGCATAAACTGACTGGCTAGAGGTAGCTAAAGGGCTCAGCTGTTAATAGCTGTGAAACAGAAATATTACTTCCTCAGAGCTTTTCTATTGAGCTAGAGTACCAGGCAGAATACTGATGCGATGCATCAGGAAATACGTGGTTTTTCAGTGGGCTCAACAAAGAATACAGGAAGCTGTCTAAGAGTAGGGGAATGAAAGGGTATTTTGCTGGAAGCTGAGGTGCAGGATTTGAAGAAAAGGTTTGTACTGGGGAGTCTGTTTTACTGGAGGCTGAGGTGCAAGCATTTTTCAAGAATGGGGAGTGGGTAGCGTAGTTTATTAAGCTGCCACAGACCTTGAAGACTGGACTGCAAGGAACGACTGACTGCTGACTTCAAGAGAGTCCTGGTCTAAAAAGATTGAGAGCTACTGGTTTGAACAGCCACTTCCTCAGTGATACTACATATTTTGATATTACTTGCTTTGGGGAAGTGACGACTGAAGTACTGTAAGAAGTATCATCTCATTTTTGCAAATAAACAGGTTCAGGGAAAGACACAAGGTGGTTTGGTTGATTCTTTCTTGACATCAAAGACTGACTGCAGACAAGAAGAGAGGAAGAGTTTCTGAGTTAAGGGACTAGCTGACAATGAGAATGATTTGGATTCAATTCTTCAACCTTCATTCACCAGTTTTGGCCTTTCACCCTGTTCTGCCACAGCCTGTGGGTGACCTAAAGTGTTTGATTTCCCTAGGTCTTCTAGCAACATAACAACAGGACTCAACATAATTTCTCTAGGTCTTCCTTCCTGATGCAACATAACAAGGCTATTGTGAAAATAACTGCTTCACTGATGTTGTGAGGTGATGAGAAAAACCAATGAACGATGCAATGTAAATTCCAAGGAAAAAGTTGACTGATTGACATGAAAACACGTAAAACCCTGAACAGCTTCATTTATGACTGGCCTGGTACTGAATATTTACTAGCTCACAAAACTAGATTTATAAAAAAATAGTGCAGTAGTATTACCAGAATTGCTAAATTCCATTACTATTGCATTGTTACACAACGTGGAAGATCTCTTTGTCAGATAATGTAATTGAGAGATTATTTCACTGCCATCAGATTAGGATGTACTTGAAGTGTCTTTCTTGTTAAAATTTTTTGCTTGGATTGCTGCTGAAATTTAAAGAGATGGGCTCCTGTCTTGAAGTTGTTAGATTCTTTCCTATCCTGTAGTGTATTTTCAAAGCACTTTAAAATCATCTCTAACAGCCAACAATTACCTGTAAAATCTTTAAATTATTATTGTGAAATAGAAAAGGCTGTAAAAATAGAAATAGTCATGGAATTTTAAAAATAAAAATGGAGATAGAAAAAAGGACAATAAAGAAAATCAGAGGTATCGCACTAAAATAATGCCTCTCTGCTGGAATTAACAATCAACCTGATCTATAAGATTTTTTTTCTTTAGCATTGTATCTCTTCAATACCCCATCTCTTGTTTAAAGATTAGAAAATACGTCTTTTGCAGTTCACTATCTTTTCATTTTCAAGGGGGACAAATTTAGGCAAGGTACTTTGTCCATTTATTTTACATGCTAAAACATCCTCAGTGTCTGTGGACATTTGAAAGCTTCACTGCTTAGATCAGGACAGTTTAAAACCAATTTAATTGAGTGCAAACTACTACAGGGACACTTTATTTCAGTCTGGTATATGCTAGTTCCAAGTGGTTTAAAATAAACTGAAACAACAGGAGATTAAACTAGTCTTTACACAAATGTTGCGTTACCTTAATTTAAATTGGAGTGACTTTCTTGGCAGGTTCTCCCTAAAACAGCCTGACTATATTAAGTAATAGAACTATGTAACTTAATGAATTGCCACCCTTCAACTGGAGGTTACTGCCTCTTTAGTTGAAATGTGATCACTGGAGTGAACACCCTACCACAAACATGAAATAAAAAGATTAAATAAAAATACATCTTTGATGGGCACATGATTTCTACCAGACAGCTTTTATCTAGTCCTACTATACAAGAGCAAGAGAACATAACAAAATTGATTTTCAATTTAAAGCTACTGATAGGTCATGACCGATTGCTAATAATAAGCTATTCCATAAGCAGAGGAACCAGCAAAGCCCCATTTCTTATGCAGTTGTGTCCTATGTGCCCGTTAAGAAATGAGGACAGAAATCCCAGCTCCCTTATATGACTCTCCTGAGTTGTTCCCCCACATCCCGCAGTATCCATAGCTTTCTCCTATATCGCTCTACAGGATGAGAAGAAACAGCATATGCAGTGCCTGAGTTGTAGCTCCATGTGCGTAGATAGGTTAGATCTGATGTACACAACAGTTGCAGAGTCAGAAGGACGAGCAGAACAGGTAACTGTTGGGATCACACTGTAGCATTTCCCTGAAGGGGCAGTGAGGAGAGAATGGGAGTGCCAATTTGGCTCTCTCTCTGCTTATCTGACAATTTTCAGGAAATTTCAGTAACTTAATAACTACAAATGCTCTTAGTCTCTGTTTAATTTAGTTTGAAATTGCTGATTGAGTAAAAAAATAAGTGTGAAATGAAAGACATCTCAGCCATATAAGCTTTACTTCCTTAGGCAAAGGCATACTTCGTGCACCAGTTTCACATATATGCTCAGGTATTTCAAACACTTCAGTGCATATAGATATTCTGAAGTTTTTGCAGGTAGCCACATTGAGGAATGGACGCATTGTGCTTCTTGCCAAATACTGTTCACTTAGCTAATGGCAGGCCTGTGAGAAGAAAACACGTAGTTTCACTTCCAGTCTCATACCCTAACCACTGGATAATGTTGTTCTTTGGCATTCCCTTCCATGGAGAAATCAATGAGCTCACTTTCTCTGGGGAGATGGAAGGACTGGTCATAGCAGCTTCCTTGTATTTTTACGCTAGCAAGAAACTTAACATGACGAATGGGTTTTCAATTTCCAGTTGTCTTAGCTGCAACAACAATGGAAGCACTGACCCGAGGATAAAATGTCAACAAAATGCCCAGTCACAGGACAAGGCCCTTCTGAGAGACCAAACTTCACATCAATATTTGAATTTATCAAAAACTGGAAACTTGCTTTTATCATAAATTTTTTAAAAAATTCTGGTTGTGGTTTGGAATTATTTGAAATGGACTTATTTTGCATTTTGCAGTTTTCTAAGCATTTTTAATTTAAAATAATGGAAAGACTTATCAAAAGCTTTCAAGTCTTATAACCTGTAATGAACCATTATGTTTCCAGAATGGTTTGGGAATTAAATTAAAAATGCCTTTGTGAGAAACTGATTTGTTTTGCCAGTATTGATAAGAGGAGCTTGGAAAGGCAATTTTTGACAAATCTTTTCATTATTCCATTAGAGGCTCTAATGAGCATCTTGGTGTAATGGGAGCCACACAAGGACTTTCCTACTGTTATCATTAATTCAGTCAGAATCGTCACGCTAATAATACTCAACATCTTCGCTGCTTTCAATGCCATTGATTAGGGAGGAGGTTTTGCAGACCTAGCTGTGAGACCTCACCGGGATGAAGAGTTATACTTTAAGATGGCTTTGATCTCTCCTGGCAGACCTGCAGCTACTCCTTTTACTCATGACCTTTCACCATTCCTATTCAAGAGCAGTTCAGCACGACTTCTGGGAGGGAATGTGCAATGCCCTGAGCTACAATGCCAGCAATAGGCTGACAGCACCCAGCTCTGTGCCTCAAGGCTGGCTTGTTCCCAGCTGTTCTACTCTCTGTAGGAAATTGGAAGCCTGCTGAATGAAAGGCAGATGGTGTGATGGACAACCTCTGATCCCTATCAGCAAGTTACACAATGTAGACTGGTAGATCTTTTCAGTACATGATAAAATGAATTGTGCTTGCACTGTCACCAAATTAACTCTTGGTTTTAGTGCTTGCAGACCATCGGAACTGAAGATGGTTTGCTAGTCCTATCTAAAATGTTGGAAAACAGTCATGCTGCCAGTCTGATTTTACATTCTCTTCCTTCATTTTCCCATGAGAACATTATCGGCTCAAGGAAAAAAGTCTCTAATAAGTACAGTGAAGAATATACAGGGATTTATTGTCATAGTCTAACATTACGTTAGAGGTACATACAAAAACTAGCAAAGGAAAATTGAAACTAATTTTAAAAATAAAGCCAAAGTAAATTTTCTGAAAGTAACAACACAGAAGTTTATTAATCTGTAAACTAAATAAAAATAAATCACTTCTGAAGTAAAACAAACCCAGAACCATGGTCCATGAAATGAGTGGAATTGTAGGCTAAGACACTAGTCATTCTGAATAATGTGGTTGAAATGTATTCCTATATACATAAAGTAGTGTATCTTCTACTCCAAATATTAGTCTTGATGAAGTGAGGAACCCTTAGCATCAAATCTGCTGACCTATATTCATTGTCTGGAAAAGTACAGTGGCATCTTTAATCTGTACTTTAGTACACTCTCTAGATGAGCCCAAGACTTTGCTTTTATTACTTGAAAAAAAGCCCTTTACCTTATATATCCTCTGTGAGAATTTCTAGAAGCTCCGTCCTCCCAGTTTGTACATTTTGAGAATAAATAAAGTGCTGGGTGATTAGACCTCATACTTGACGATACACTTGAGTAGACTGAGGTGTTTTTAATAGGGAGTTTGGAGGGAATACATTTCTCCTCTCTCACCAAAACTGCCTAATGAAATGCCTGTTGCCTCATCTTCAATTACCAGGGTCAAAGTTGCGTGCAACCTAGATTTTCGGCACACGGCAAGTGGGGTGCATTTGTACAGACACGTGCTTGCAGTGAGACAAGGTTGTAGCTAAGAGGCTTGGCTCATGCCACAACAGGAAGTACAAGCTGCTCTGTGGACACGGGCGCAGACTGTCAGCGTGGAGAGTTTACGTCATTTTTCAGAGTTGCAGGGGCTGTGATGGCATTTGTTTACCTAACTGATTCCTGTGCCAGGTACAGTGCGGCAGGTGGGAATCAGGAGACAGATGGGATTGCTCTCTTTTTGACTTTAACTCCGGGTCCGGTGCTGGGTGTCTCTGGTTTCCGGGTGGGGTGTGCCTTCAGCTGCTGTTTCTCTGGTTGCCAGGAGGGACAGAGACGATAAATGAAATGACTGAGCATTCCAAGCCCTCATTCAGGCTAAGGTTGCTAGGTGGTTTTGGTTCCCAGATTGGGTGTCTCCCCTGTTTCTGTGGCTCCCAGAAGGGACAATGAAGATGGATGACATGGCAAAGTGCTTTATAGCTTTCATTCAGGCTCCAATGTCTTCCCTGTTCTGGTACAAGATTCCCCAGTATCTGAGGATAAGGAGGAAAGTGCCTAGCGTGTCCAACTTCTGTGTATGAAAGATGATATGAGGGTTAATACTGGTTTGTTTCATCACAGTTTTATTCTTCATCTTTTTTTATACTCATAAAAAAATATCATATCATCTAATGTCCAGTTTTAACTAAAGACACAGTGGGCTGAAGTCTGAGGACTAGGTAGTCTGCTTTAATTCACAGGTAGATAGTTTTAGGGGATAGGATCAGGGGACTTGACTTTTCTTCAGCCACAGCAATAGCCTAGGCACCCCCTGCTTCTCCTTGCTACCCTGTGCTGCGCACTCATTTGTGTTGATATTACTTTTGGTGGGGCTACATGTTGCCAGCTGGCAAAAAAACATTGGAGAAGAAAAAATGCTATTTTTAACTGGAATAAACTTCAAATCTAGATCACCTGGCGGCTCCAGAAACAGTTAATGGTAGCACAACTGAGAAGGCAACAGGGGCTACTCAGGATGGCTACAATGTCCCAAAGAAACCCAATGTGCAATCAATCATAGCCTTTGCTATGCCGAAGTAGGTAAGGATACTCAGTGTTTGACTTTGGCATCCTAGTTTACAAGCATTTGTATGTCAGTGATGGTCCCAAAAGAAGAAGAATGAATGGCCAGGATGGGGATTTCCCCATTTTGGCAGTGGTAGTCACTGCATTGGTTCAAGATGTACTGTGAAACTCGCCCTTCAATGTTAGAGGGTGGGTGGGTAAAGGAATTCTTCTGTTGGGCAGGGATTATCTTTTTACTGTGTTTGTAAAATACCTGACACAGGAAGGGTGGAGTCTTCCTCTGATAGAAATGGCAAGAAGAATAGAATACTTCAGGGATCTCACACTCAGCAAGAGGAGCTTAATCTCATTAAAGGGACATGAGGATGATACATGGTATAAGCTGATTAACATTTACGCAGAGAACACTACTATTGAGAGATTTTGAAAAAGGATGCCTATTTATAGTGTGACGAAGCTGAAAAAATACCAGTTATCTTCTATTTTAAAAAACAAAAACACATGAATGACAGGTGTAATGAAAACCTTGTTTACACTACTGCAAAAGAGTTCTCCAGCAATTCAAAATAGAGCTCCCTGTTTGCGTTCGCACACTGAGTTTTTCTTTCCATGTATTTCTCATAGACGGAGTGGTTTAATAAAATAAAAAACAAAAAGATAAACAGTCAAATGACTTCAGACATGCTTAATTGAAACTTAATTTAATGCTTCTGAAAGGCACTGGATTAACAACATCGGAAATTGAATTATTCATCCCCAGAACAAGAACTTTCTGTGCAGTACTGATGACATCTTTTCGTCTGATCCCATGAACAGGCCTCCACAAGGAACATCAGAAAATGTTGAGATGAAAAATATAGGTTTTTGCTTCTCTTATACAAAAGCAGCTGGCACTTTTTTGGTTTTTGGGGGGTGGAAGGGAAGGAGCTGGTGCTGGTAGTATCTACTTACTAGGATCTGAATTGAAATGACTAGCTTATTTCATAATGTGTTATAGAACGTCATCAGATTAATTGAAGTTCCTAAGGGCTCCCATTACTGACTTATGGTGTGTTTCAGTTGGTGACCTATAATACAAAGGACCTAGTTCCCATTACCATTTCCCTTAGCAGTTTGCAGACTATTTTTTTGCCAAATTAGCATTTGCTTCTGATATATAAAACTATCCACAGTTGGGATACCCCTGTAATTTTAGAGATGAAATCAACTATTTTCTCACACAAGTGCATAATCATGTAATCCACCTGGCTTAGTTTTTAAAGGTATCTTCAAAGACTTTTTAATGGGCAGCGCTGACTCTTCTTAGACTAGTTGTGCACTTCAAAAAGAGGGAGTTAGGGCATGGTCAGACAAGCTCTGGCAAATCTAGCTTTTGCTTTTGCAGTTTAAGGAATTATTGCCCCCAGCTCTCTATTCAGTCTCTCTCCTCAAAGTTACCAACCCTACAGCAGGTTTTTAGGGAATTGGCTGATATACAAATCCATTCCCTTTTGCTGACTTTGTTATGTGCACACTAACCTCCAGGAGAGGCCTGGTTCGTCTTCAACCAAAGCTGCCACTTCTGTTGTGAACATGGAAAAACGTGAGGCTTGGCCACTGTAAACAGTGGGGCATCTGGAGAAAGCCACATCAATTAGGACACAACAGGACAGTGAAACCTTTGTCAGCATGAACAAAGGTCACGTCTCCGTTTGTTTCTGTATGTCCACCCCTTTTGCCATAAAGATCTGTGCCTATAGACGGTATTTAATTTATTTTTTTCTAACTCTCTGGTAGAAAACAGCCTGCAGTGCCCATCCTTTGGCTGTTTCTACCAAGTGGAGGTCCTTGTTGCTCTCACGCACATCCCTTCTAACCCTGCATGGTACATGTAATTCACCTCTGATGCTGTCCTACTTCGACAAAACCTACCACCTTTATGTTTGTGCTTTAAGGTCCCTAGGAAAACATCCAAGCAAGAATGATCTCTAAAAATATCCTAAACTGTGGGCATATAAATGTAGAATTTAGGGACAAACTCATAGCTTATTTCCTAATTTATGGACAGGGATAATTTGCACATAAATGACTGGGCTTTTGTTTATAATGAATTTGAAGCATAGCACATGATCTAGGCCAGGTGGACAGGTGAAATAGTCTGTTAGGAGTGAGAACTGCCACTCAGCCTATTGAAGCACACTAATAATTTAGATAGGTAATTAGATTGTTTAACTTAATAAGGAAAAGGCTTGTGAGCCTTTTAGAATTTCCTTCTATTTTTTTGTCAAGATATAGAATGTTCTCTAATGGGAGTGAAGTTTATGAGGGGAGAAGTATTTCCTCTGTGTAAGGACATTTGTGAGAGGAATTTCAAATGAGTACACTTCATTAACAACAGTATCTCTAAGCATCCCTTTCTGTTGTGCTTTACAACATGCGAAGGTAATTTTAAATAAAAATAACTGAAAATATTAATAGGTATATATGATCAATTTGCTGAAATATGTAAGTGAAACCTCAAAAATGCTTAATGCTTGCCTGCTTTCAAATGTTCCGTAGAGCCAAATTAACTACTGTGGTTTGCTGTCAATTGTTGGCAGCAGGCATATTGCTCAGTAGATCCAGATAGGACATTTCAAATTGTTATTTAATCCATAAGGAAAGGAGTGATTGTCACATCTTGATATATTTAGTATTGGGAGATTGATAAAGGTTCACTCTGCAGCTCTTAGAAGTAATAGAATGTTATTGAATCAAGTGAGGCTCATGCAGCGTGTTCTATTGCCGCTGTAAATTAGAATTACAACCCTATGGTGACAGGTCCATGGTGGAATTGTCTCTCTAAACTCGGGTTGTCTTTACTAAGCTGCTTGCCTGGAAAGGTATGCATATTATAAAATATTTCTGTTCCTTGCACGTAGTGTATGGGTAAATTATGAGGCTATAGGATCTGTAGAGGCATAAAATACATGTTGGATTGCAGTTTTATTAGATTGGTCAACACATTTTGAATAATGATTTATAAAATGGTAAGAGTTTTTTCTTTTCCATTGTTGACATTTTAGTGAATTTTTTTTAGAATTCCAATTTTTAAAAATGGAAAATTAATGACGCAACACTTTTTTTCCCATTCTTTTCCTAAGAAAATATATTCTCTGCTATTGCACTTTCTGTCTCAGTCTGTATAAGAGATTCTTGTCTTATAATAACTTAGATCCTGTTGGCCAATTTCAATCAAATTTTGCAAGAGATGGACACTTGGCAAATATGAAGTTCCTGCAAAGTTTATAAAAGATTTGACCAAGTAGAAAAGAGACATCCTTGTGACGGAGACCCTTGTAAACCCCTCTGTTGAAAGAAATATGCAATGTGAGCCCAAAGCTTGGTAGACGACAAAGAATGCACATGCAAGAACAATCTTGAGATGCAAATCCAAAGAAAACCTCATTTGTAACTGCTCTTCACAGAGCTGCCTGTTGGTTGATCAGCCTTTGCTCTCCATCTTCGCACTTAATGTCTCCCTCTTACGTGGCGCCTCAAAACAAATAGTCCAATATTATTTCACTGCTACGGAAAGGGGCAGTCCTTGCTCCTCCATTCCAGTGCCTCTGCTTCTGGCCATCCTGTCATGTCCCCTCCCTTGTGCTGGGCTGGTACAGCTCACTAGCCTTAGAAAAAAATAATTTGCTTCTCTGGCATTTTTTTCTGGGTTAGTGAGTATAATTAGTTCAGTGCATGCCTTACAAGTGCCAGGGCTCGCACAAGGGAGTGGTGAGCGTGTGTTAGCAGCCGTGGAGTAACAGCAGTGAGCTGCTCGATTGACTCCATTTGATGATGAATTTTATTTTAAGGCCACTCTACCTCTGCCAGAGATTATCCACACGTGAGTTTTGTAAGGTTTAATTTCTGTTCATTCATATTGTATCCTTAGTTAATTTGACTTAGCTGTCCTAGGAATTCCTGTTTCAACATGAGACCTTTGTGACCGATAAAAGAGCAGGCCACGGATAAAGCATAGAAAACAGAGGCTTTGACTATATAAAAGAGAGAATATTGGAAATTCAGAAGTAACTACCAGTTACTATGGGCTTTGACAAAGAGGGTGATCCAGTGCATTTAGCTACATCAGAGAGGCAGCCAATGTCGCCTCTCCTCCCCACCCACGCCACTCACCTGCTAGAAATCATTGTACCCAAAGATGCATTCACCGACCCCACTGGCAGTCACTGGTTTAACACATGCCAAGCTTCAGCCCCGATTAAGGCAAGTGAACTGGCACAACCCCATGTCCTGCCTTGCTGGTCCCATGAGCCAGGATGGCAGCGGGAGTGCTGCTGTCCCCCCCGGGTCAGAGCAAGAAGGCAGTACAGCTGCCATTTGTTACTCAGGGTCACGACTCCAGGAGGCAATTAGATCTGGACCGAGTTATTACCCTGGTGATGTGTCCATTTTGATTCTGGAAATGATCCTATTGTGAACAAAAAGCTGGGAATACTATTAATGGAAAGGCATTTCTTAGAAATTGAAAGAAAAGAATGAGGAGGAAAGGCATCCCACAGTTAAATGTACAGTAATCACAATTGTAAAGGCATAATTAAAAAGCCACAGAGTTCTAGCTAATATTTATACTGATGACAACAGCTGAAAATGATGAAGATTCTTCTACAGGAAAACTAAATATTTCCAGTATTGGTAAAAATATTTCCATGCGGAACACTTCAGGCATTGACATATTAGACATTCATAGATTATGCTGCATATTTAGCTAATGCTTGGCTTTGAATTGTATAAAATAGTGATGGCAATCATTTGCTGTCTTGAACAAACTGGACTATAAGTAGTACTGAGGGTTCATTACTATTTTTAGCTTGGTTTCTTAAGGAAAGAGGTTCACAGATCCTGCACGTGTGCATGTGTGTGTATCCATCTCTTCCTCTCCGTGTAAATCTTGAGTCTGTTGATTAATTTCAACCAAAGTTATCAGAAGGGTGATCTCACAGAAATTAAGACCTTCTTTTCATGAAAACAGGCAAATAGGAAAAGCACTTGGTAAGTGAAAGCATAGAAGATGAGTTCAGCCATTACAGTATCCCTATCCAGCATCCACATACTGGGGAGAAACAGAATTACTTCACCCTTAGGTAATTAGAGGTGACACCTTCTTAGACACCAGAAAATCCAACTATGATGCACAAATCTGTAGGATCTGAAGGCTTCTGCCATTCACATAATCAGTTGCTATATTACCATAAAAACACTAATTGAGATATTTTGCTTTTCATGCAGTGGCTTCTGCAATATTTGCATATGACTCTGTGTTGTGGGTTGACCCCACTAGGCAGCTAAGCCAGACCCAGTACACTGTACCAATAATATTTTGTTTTCAATTTTGTAATGAAAATGACCGTTGCTGTCGTACCTATTTTTGTAGCTGAAGACTATGACTGTCTAAGTGAAGCAGCATCCAAGACAGCCACACTATACTGCAGAGGAACATATGAATGTAAGTGCCCTGTAAAAACATAATTTATACAGAACAAAGGAACGTTTTCAGGCTACAAAGCATGATATGAAAATTGGAGCCACATCAGTTGCCTTTGGATTCCAGCACTGCAAATTTTCTAAACTGCACTTTGTAATTAAGCAGAGTTATAAAGCTAGAGTTAAAGAAGATACATTGAAGACCAGAAGCAAACAAACTGCAGCAGCATGGAGCTCCTGAAGGCTAAATTTCCCTGCTAAGAAGCACTGTGAATTGACCTGTGTTGTTATGACCAAAATTATTGCCATATTCAAACTAGCTAATTTAACTCTAGTTTGGGTATCTCTGTGCTACACTGTTGTTTGCCACACAGGCACTCTTGTCTGCATCCTGGTAAACAAAGCTAATAGGGTACTACAACCTATTTCAAATATCAAGTCAGTATCGTAACCTTCCCGGATATGCTGTGCATTAGAGAAGCTGGCACAGAAATCTAGTAGAGACTTCTGATCTCCAGCAAATCAAGAACTGCCAACACGTTGTGGTACTCTAGGCAAAAGAGATGATTACATTCATTTTAAACTGTAAGGCTCCTCTTTTCACTGAGTGAAATTTTCCTGCAGGAGGCTTATAAAAATTTCCCATTTTGTATACCTGTAAAAAAATATAGATCCACTGATTTCTTTTTTTAGGTTTAGACAAAGTAGAGGTACATAAAAAAAGTCTTCTCTTTATTTGTTGTTCACAACTAGTTTTAGTTTAATACATTTAAAACTTACAAACTGCAGACTTACCCACATACATATATTGATGATGTCTACTATAAAGAACATGTATTGAATTTAATGTTGTCTCAATTAAGTATTTGCATTTCCTCCATAACTTTTCATTTACAGTAATGCATTTGTCGATGAAAGTATTTTACTGTGGATATGCAAAGCAATTTAAAGCATTTTGCTGTGGTGAAACCAATGCAAAATGTATTTAGCAGCAGCGAGGATTTACAGGGCAGGACAGTATAACAGAGCCAGGTTTATAAACATCCCAAGTTCCCTGTTGTGGAAACATTCCCTGGTACCTAAGACTTGCCTGAAGCCACAGCCCCTCCTGAAAGCTGACAGAGGGTTCACATCTCATTTCTGCCCCATCAGGAAAAGTGCCTGGTCCTGCTGGGAACTTGCATCAATTTAGTTCATTCTAATGAATCTTTATTGGCACAGAAGAAAGAATATCCCAGTGGTTAGCATGGTAGCCACAGGCTACTTCTGTGATCTTGAGCAGTCATTTAGAGGCAGAATTGTTAAAGAATGCAGTAAGTAGTCAGTAGGATTTCCAGAGCCACTTAAGGGCCTGTTTGCCACAGAGCACAATAGAAATTAGGCACTTGGTGCTTTCAAAAGTCCCGTCTAGGTGCCTATGGCCATGTCTAGACTGCAGAGCAGTTGCACTCCAGGGCTCTACATCTTGTGTGCATAGATTTTCTTCCCATGGAAACCAAAGCTCAGGGTGGGGAGAGTGGGATGCTCAGATCAGAGATTGCACTTTGACACAGCTGATGCACTGGAAAGCACTCATGCAGCCCTTCCACATCTTTAAGTACCTAAACAGTTTTAAGCTTCTAAACAAAGCATCAAAGTACGTTAAAAATCAAGCTCTTTATTGCTATGGGACTTGTTTCCCCATCAGTAAGATAGAGATAATAATTCTTTTCTCACATGGCCATTATAAAGAAAAATACATCAACAACTTTGCAGAACTCAGAAGACAGGCAAACACCAACCAAGAAGCACATGACTCTTAGTCTACGCGGTGGTAATGCAGACTACCAGCAGTGGAAGAGAGGTTAAGGTAGTACTAGTCCTCCTATTAATGCAGTTTTGTGTAGCATGTAACTCACCATTCACAGTGCAGTAATATTCCTCCCTCTGATACAATAGATACAACCTTCCCAGACTGAAATGGCGTCACTAACAGGCTGCTTCTGCACATCTTTTCCATCCCCAATGGCTATATAAATTCTCATCGACAACTGCACACAAATATTTGATCTACCTTGGATTTCCATTTCTCCAAAGTAATGTCCAACTTATGCCCAGTAAGTTCTACAGCTAAGCTCCACTTTTGCACTGAACTGTGGAAGTTATTTATAGCTATAAATGAGGATGATTTTTGAGAAAACTGTCTCTATAGAAACTAGTGGTGGACTAGACCAAAGAGGTTTCTTAGAGGGAATTCCCTGCTCTTTTCCCTTTGTAGATGATGCCAGAAAGAGCTTGAACTCCTTGTTGTCTGGTAGGGAAGGATGCATTTGGCATATATGGTATTATTAATTTCTCTTCCATGAGTAAAAATGTAAACATTTACAACTGACATTATTTAATCACATAAAAATCTTTTTCAATTGTATTTCAGCTGGGTCCATGTATTCACTTCACTTACATTCCATTAAACCAAGGGAAATTCCAGCACGCACACACAAAATTGCATTAAGATGGTGTTAAGGTTGCTGACTCTCATTCCTAAATAACATAAAAACTAAAAGTACAGGAAATCCTGAGTTAAGACTCTTTCACAAACTTTAGACATAATTTCCTTTTTCATACATAATACTTCCTTCAGTGCTAGTGGAATCAATTTGTGGCTGGCTGTTCTGGCATTGGGACAATAATGTGGCAGCGGAATACAGCAAACCTGTGTGCAGCCATTTCTTTTCCACTTATATATGTGGTATTACCATAAGGCCAAAGCTTTTAAAAGCAGGTAGTGATTTTGAATTCTTAAAGCTGAGATGTCTGAAGTGCTCTGATTCTTGGAGATTGACGCCAGAGGGAAAACTGAAAATAATTTAAAAATTTGAAAAATCCTACGTGAAATAGGAATCCCGATAAGAGATGCACTTTCAGTCAATTGTTAGTCATGGTCAAATTGCTTGCTGTATAGAGATTTTAACATCTTTCCGATCCCGAATAATTCACTTTTCTCAAGGCACCTCATGAAATCCAAGTATTACAATAAACATCAGTCTTTCCCTGAAGGGAACTCCTGCTGTGAAAGATAATGGTAAATTGCATTAGCACGTTTCCTGTGACCAAAAGGGTCTGCGTTACGGGTGCAACCATTAGTAGAAGTCCTTCACCTACTGAGGTGCTATCAGTTTCAGGGGCAGGTTCCATACTTTGAGGCCTGCCAGCGAATTGCGCTTGCTGCTGGGGAAGGAAGCAATAAATGTTTAGATGCTGATAACAACATTCCTCGCTATTTTAGAACAGGAAGTTAAGGAGCAACATGCAGCTGGAACTGCAAGGAATGTCCCAGTAGTCTCTCTGAATTTGGTTACTGCTTGGAACTTGCCCAGCACAGCAAGGGCAGTGCTGCGAGTCATGTGAGAGCCACCATCTTGTGTTTTTTCACTCTCATTTGACAAAATTAAAAAAATAAAAAGCAGCATACTTTGGCACTGCTATGGCACCAAATTACCCCATAGCAGAGCTATAAATGAGGCCCATCACTTCGGCATCTTGAGATGTTTTAAAACGTATTTAACCGAATCTTCCAACCTCAAATAGCACGAGGTTTTCAAGGCTTTCCTTAACAATATAAACTCAATTATAGAATGGCAAACCCAAACCTGATTAACTAGATACCAATAAACAATTACATACGCTGAAAGCCTCCTGTTCACACAGAATAATAACTGCCTTGATGAACAGTCCATAGTGAAGTTATTTCCGTTTTATATTGCAGCTAAGATGATGCAGCAACACAGCTGAAGGGGTGGAAGAAGTAAGTCCTGTACCCCAGTCAGTCTGTGGCCATGTACTCCCTCTGCTTTCTGCATCACACCTAACGAAAGTATAGCTGCTAAGTGAGTCAGTTCAACTGGCTGATCCAGGGAAAACCTAACTCTGCAAGAAAAATCAACAGTTCCTCACTGGGCCAGTCAGCCACATCAGGTCACGCTGAGGCTGCGTGACTTAGATCTGGTAATAACAGCTGGGGGAGAGAAGGGCAGAGCAAGACCGTGCTTTCCAGCAGCTGCCATCAGTAGAGTCCCTTAGCTGTACCACGAGAACTCACCCTCAGACTAACTGGAGAGGATGGTGCAATTTGACGTAAGGACAGCTGGCATCCTCCTCTGGCACAAAGGAAAGCAGTGGACCACAAGGCAAACAGAATGCAGGACCAGTATGCCCTTATCCTGTACACCAAAAGCAGGCTGTGGCAGACCACTGAGAAGAGCTAGTCTCAAGCTGGGGGGCCTTAATTAAGTCAGCAGCAGGACACAGCTACAACAAGGCCTAAACACCTGAGGGGTTTAAAAATAGGCATTGTCACTTCGCGCTGTCACAAGAAGCATGCTTGAAATTAGGATGGAATTTAGAAAAGCAGTGTCAGGAGCCTGCCTGCCCCGTCCCATTCAGGAGCTGAGCAACTATATTTTGCAGGAGCTCCGAAATGCCTCTCTAGTGTAGTTCCATTCATCATAGACCTTTTAATCAGTTTGGCTTATGTGTGACAAAGAAACCTGTAGTGATGTCCGCCCTGGACAAAAATGAGGAAGCCATTTCACCTAACTATGTCATCCCAGGTTAGCTACTTGTCTTAGACAGCCATTACAGGTGACAGCAAGAAATAGTCACCTCAAGTGTCATTCTTTTGCCTTACTTTGGACATCTACATTAGATGAAATGGATTGTGCTCCACAAGATGCTTACTACTTTCCCTTGACAGTAAAGGGAACTTAGGGTGATTAGCTCAGGTGCGGCTGTCTGTTTCAGACAGTTGAAGATAAGTGAGATGCATCTCATATGAGGAGCTGTCACCTTCTGTCCAGCTGTAGATGATGAAATACATGGTACTATGAACCAAATATTCAGGAGTAAATGTAGTGAGACACAGAATTATTTGGTTATGCTGCTTTTGTCACCTCATTCCCTTAGAGGCTTTCCCTACCTAGTTAACCTCATATCAATCTCAATGTGTCAGGGCAAAGCCACAGACAGTTCATATCTATCTTCACTAAGCACTGTAAAGGAAGAGAAGGAGTACATTTTCTGGATTTCAATAACAAAATTTTGGTAATTAAGGATCAGAGCAATTCATTTCGGTAACCTCTCTGCAACTGCCTTGCATATCGCTTTGTTCAGTTTCATTCTAGAAGTTCAAAGAAGCTGAATGTCTACTGGTTTCCTGGGCATCTTCATGAATCTCATCATCAAGGAAACGCTGCCCTAACATTTACATGTAGTAGTCTCTCATTTAATTTAAATCTGCTCATTTTGTTATAGTTTCTTGTACAGCAGTAAACAATCTCTCCCTTCTCTTGGTACTTAGATGCTCCGAAGATTTTATGCCATTACTATACAGTGGTTGGTACTTGGTGATTCAGGTGTATTCATGTGGATCTCTTAACTTTTCCTGGTGAGCCAAGCCAACATTCGACACAATTACTACCTTGAAAAAGCTCTCCTAAAATAATTAGCTTACATTAATCCAGTTCAAAAAACCCATCTTTTTTTTTTTTTCCTTTACACTCATAGACTCTTTGCCCTATGTCAAATTTATCAGTAACTCTTAGAGCTTTTACAGTCTATCTGGGTTTAGAATCCTTTTGTGGTATCAGCCACTGATATACTGTTACTGCCAAAGGAGAAGAGCTTATGTGCTGCTTCAGGTTTGCCCTGTGCTGAGGCTTCAACACGCTTCCTTCATTTTCAAGTGTATACAATATGCACTGTAACTGTCTTAAAATTTTTCAAACCAGTATGAAAAATATAGAATTCAAACCCAACTGATAAGCCAAGGGGAAAAAAGGGCTCAAAAACACAAGCAGAGCACTTCATATCCAGACTCTTAGTCCATAATAAATCCTGTGGAAAAAGCACTAGCAATGGCATGGGGCTCTGAGCCCAAAGTCTTGACAACCAGCAGTATATTTGGTATTTGTTTTAAAGTCTCTGCTTCTGATTTAATTTAATAACATAGTATAGACAATATGTAAGTAAGTGAAGTGAATTGCCTTGACAATTACAGAAAAAGACTTGATTATATTTAAAAACCACCTCCAAAGCTCAGAAACTGGAAGAGAAATCACCACTTTCCCCCAACCCTCTTTCAATGTCACAAATTTTGAATCACTTTCTTGATTTTGTGAGTCCTGATTCAGGACCTCTGAATGGCTGGAGTTATCTATATGGCAATAATTGCAGCTATTTTATCATAAATAAAATAATGTCCTTTTCAATGAAAACAAAGCTTTCAAAGTAGCTTCAGTGCACCCTGCTACAACAGCACTGGTATGAAACTTGACACTGTGATGGCAGCAAAGCCAGGAGATGAGTTTTTCTCTGACGACCATGAAAAGAATTTTTGCTCCAGATTTTACTGGACATTCTATTCTAGACAGGCCTGGATGCACACATGCCTAGCAAGGTTGTCCAACATTTCCCATTATGAGACTCTGTTTTCAGTTATTTGTAACTTTGCCAAAGTTTAATTATTTGCACTGAAATTTTCCGCACTGAGCATCTGCCTCAGCCTGAATATATTTTTTTTGGAAACAAATAACTCAGCCATATCTGAGATCAAGGCTAAGGGAAAATACGTAATTTTCTTCGTAAAAAAAACAACAAAAATCTGCTGAAAATTTTAGGGCTACCATAACTTGTAGAATGGGCTTAGAATTTGGCAGAGGCTTGCCTTTATTTCAAGGATGTAGTGCTCTCCATCTAAGTTCTAGTCCTTCGGGAAAAAAAAAAACAACAGTTCACACATGCTCAGTACAGAAGTCTCAGGTGTCAGCAGTTGCATTTCTCAAAGATTCTGTAATTATAGAACATGTTCCAGACTGAGGCTGAGCAGGATTTTCCTTGCAACTACAGCTCTGTGTCATACTGGGCTACAGTCCAAGACAGAGCGCAGAAGCTCTATTTCTCCCACCTACTCCAAACAGGAAGCGAGAAGGAGGAAGCTGCACTATTTAAAAGCAGAGTTTGCAAAAAGCCGATCTTCCTGGAGATGAGGAGCAGACAGGAACCAGGATACCAGAATGCAGAGACAGACTGAAAGAAGAGGGAACTGGGACGGTTATGGTGATAGAGACAGTAAACTGCACGTGGAAAAGGAGATGAAGATTCAGAGCCAGCAGGAAAGAAAAAAAATTAAGAAGCGTTGCTATAGTGTTGGCAATTGTGAGAAAGACTGAAGGATTTGCTCAGTCTGGGTGAGGGATTGGTGCTGAACATCAGTCTACAGAGAAATCTATGGTGAAGAAGGAAAAGGGGCCAGGAGAGACAGAACAGATTAAAAGCTAGAAAGGAAAGGAACTAGTGGAAGGAACCAAAAATGGAGCTGGATAGAGGACCAAGGTTAAAGAGAAAATAAGACTGAGGCAGTGACTGGTAGAGCCAGAGTGGTTATGCTTTGCAGG
The DNA here is from genome assembly GCA_013398915.1 of Dromas ardeola. Lineage (NCBI taxonomy): Eukaryota > Metazoa > Chordata > Aves > Charadriiformes > Dromadidae > Dromas > Dromas ardeola. Next base: position 25,917 of record VYZM01002914.1, on the reverse strand, counting down.
GATAAATTCAGGCATCTGTGTCCCGTGGATGTGCATTCAATCTGGTCGTTGCAGTGGAGCCCAAGAACCTTGACTTCAACAATCCAGCCACTGTCAGAAAATCGGTTGGAAACTGTCCATCAAAATGTTCTATCGTTTTTTTGTGGTCCACAGAGTGGACAGAAAATATTATTCCTAGTTAGTATGTAAGCCTAAATGTCAGAAGACTATGTGGGGCATCTACATTTTCCTACTCCGTTGATAAAACACACACATTTAGGCATGACAGCTGGAACACGTAGGAGATTATTTTTTTCTGGTTTGGATCAAAAAAAAAGAAGCTTACATAGACATAGAAAAGTGTGACGGAACATCTTTAAGACTCCAAACCAAGTGTTCAGAAGTTAGGAAATGGAAAAACAAAAGCTATACAATCATGGAGACTGTATATTGTCTCCTTTGTGTTTAGGTGACACATTTCTTAATTGTATGATTACTTATCTGTTTAATTTATTTTACAATGGCATTATACACCTTCTTGTCTCTCAAAATCCCTGTGTAATTCTTAGCAAGTCATCTACACTAAAAGCTTTTCATATGTAGTGCCTCTTTTTCTGGGTGCCTCACCTGAATTCCTATGATCTGGCTTGCAGAATTGTTATACACTTGAGAAGTCACCAGGAATTACAACTTGAATAAATAAGTTGCTATATATAGGCTCAACACCACGCACCTTGAACTGAGCACCCCAAACTACACAATAGATTTAACATTATCTCTGCAAAAAGCAGGAGTAGCAATATCACTTTAACTGCTAGAGGTGTATTATAAAACTAAACATATTCATATTTGTGAGGCACTCAGAGAGTACAGTGACAAGAAACGCTGAAAAGATCAAGAAGAGATTAATCATTCTGTTAGATAAGATTTTAATACTGTGAAATAAGCAAGGCAGAGGGGCTCATACTGAACAAGGACAAGAAAATAAAATATCAGATATCATTTAAAAACTACCTGTCACTCCTGAGTACTGATTGAGGCTTGGATCTTGAAGAAAAACCCCTATGTGGATATGTAACTAAAGGCATTTGTACGGGGGAGATGAGCAAAGTTTGCATCCAACCTGACTTCTGGCACTTCCTGCCTTTTGATTACTTGACTTTGCAGCTTTAATGACATTCTTAAAGCCTATCATTTAATATGCTTTATACAAATCCTGCATATTATAATCACCAGTACCATCCAAACCCCAAGACGGCATTATAGTTTTGTTTTACAAAGCTGTTTGAAAACAAACATACTTTTGTTTTTAGTGCTATATGTAGTTAAAATGTTTAAAAATCTCTTCTTTCTTGCTTCCCTCTTTTCTGTTTTCACCTCTCCTTCATTCTTTACAAATGCCTTCTTTCTTCAAAAACTGCAGGACTAGCTCTGGCTCAAACAGCTGCAGAAACAGCTTGGCTTCAGACATTTACCACAGCAGATTTGCTTAATCAAACAACCATCAGAGCAGCTTTTGTTCCAAGCAGTTGCCAAAAGCCTGTCATGCTACAACTTCAAAAAGCTGCTCCAGCAGCTTTGCTGCACACCAGAGATGCTTGTCATGCGTGGAGGTGACATCATACATTTCTAAGTAGGAAATCCAATGATACTAACACTCTGTATATTTCTGTGGTACAGTTTTATCCATCTGATTAAGGTATTCGTCGTAATGAATGTCATACTTTAGTGGCCATGGCCACTTTATCTAGCTTATGTCTTCTACAAAAATGGTGTTACTTTGTCCTACATACTTTCCACAGTTGGCCTCTGTCCAAATGTGAATTATTTCAGAGAGTTTGAAGAAAAATCTTTCAACAACTTTGAATAGGCAATTGAAACCAAAAAACAACAGAGAAACGGCAGAATAAAAGACTAAGAAGCATGCTGTATGGTCATTAAGTTCCAGCCATCATCAACGACTACCGCATTTTTGTGGTTTCCATAGATTGTTTGTTTAACCTGTATTAAAACCTTCAGTGAGAGCGACGCTACTAGCTCCTGAGGCAAATCTACTCCAGAGTGCCACTACCCTTACCTTCAGCAAGTTTTTCACAACAGCTAACCTGATTCTTTCTTCCTGCAATTTCAGTCTACCGCTTCTTGTCACAACAAACTGTTGTCTCCATGGACTAGGAGAACAATGCATACCCTTCTCTCTCTAAAGGTCTTCCCTCCTTTAAGGTGCACAACAACAGTTCTTTCAGTCTTGGCCCATTGAACGTAGTTTTTTGGCTTGTAAATATTTTCACTGCTGTTCTCTGGACTGTCCTGAGTAGTCTACTCCTTTCTTGAAGAGCAATGCCCAGAGGCTAGACACTGTAGTCCAGCTGAGGCCTTGCCAGCTGTGAGAAGAGTGGAAGTATTACTCTCTGATTTGTAGGCTGTGCTCTTCTTAAGAGAAATTAATACCAGAGAGGATAAGTACGGTATCCTAAATGTCACAGGCGCTTAGATCTCACTTGGGAATACTCAACAAGTATGCAGGAAATATATTAGGTCAGCTAATAAGACCAGATTTCAAACATACAAAAAGTTCTGGTAAGTATAAATATTTGTAGCTTTAAAATATGTACACACCAATTTCTCACAGTGGCATAACTAGCTTAGAAGTGGAGCACCGATCTGTTCTTGTGAACATACTTTTTTTGAAGTTTAGAAATAACAGCTACACCAATAGCAGTTAAATGTTTATGGTTAATTCAAACACATCTGTGTTAACTTTATTAAATCTCTTGTGTTTCTCAGCAATTTTTCTTGCTTCTTGCAAATTACGTACATTAGATGCCTTATATTTTATGGTAGGCCTCATGTTTGGGCATATCCATCATTCTAGGCATTTTCTGTCATGCCTCTCTCTTCTAGAAAGTCTTTACTGCATATACTTAGCTGTTTCAACTCATGCTTTGAGAAATAGGATACAATATCTAGTTACTATATCCCGTAGGAGATGCAATTTTATATTTATAGCATTGGTAATCTTTCCCCTGAAAGTTATGGAGCTTTTTCTAATGGTCATTCAACTAGAGCAACTCATCAAAGCTCTTTTGGTAGTACCACTTCATGAGTACAAAATACCTCCAGAAATGTATAGCACTTCTGTTTTGTTTATTTCAAACTTTCCTTCTGCTTATTCCTTCCTTTCATTATTCAGAATATGCTCTTGGCAGAAAGTTCTCCTCCTGTCTCTATTTTTCACTTAATGTATGGATGACCACATTTCTGTGTGTTTTGTGTTTCACTTAGGAATTTTAATCATTTTGGGATGAGAGGAGCTATGTAAATGTAAGGTATTAGTACAGTACTATTATCACTAATAACTGTAATGCAAATCTGTTCCTCACTTGTTGCTGAGTACTTGTAGCTTTATAAATTACGTGGCATGAAAATTTTGCTGCTCTCTAATTACAGTGCTCTTTATCCAAGTAGTATAGAATAAACAGTAAGATTGTAAGTCTTACAGTGAATCATGCTGATGGTGGAAAATATTAAATCTACATCTTATCATTATTACTTATGTACCACAGTAGCGATCAGGGTCTCATTGTGCAAAGAATTGTGCAAGCACACAGTAAAAGGCAACCCTTATTCTGAAGAATAACAGCATAGCTGGATAGTTTTTCTTTCCTTCATTCTATCATTACTTCCATTTTAACAGAGGAGGAAACAGCATGAAAGCGAGTTACTTGCGGATCAGAGAAATGTGAAAAAGGCAGAGGCTGGATCCTGAACCACTGAGTCAAGTCCAGTTCTTTAACTGCAATTTACCTACACTATGTACAGCATCAGCAACCCAAAATTTAAAAACCTCAGACCGTCCTTTTTGAGAATTTTATACCTGCCCTTTTAAAGACAATCCCTAAACTAAGGTAGAGTACAATAGAATATATTCCAATTATACTAAGGTCCTACCAGTCCATCCATATCTGGGAAATGTCTTTTCTCAGAACAATGAGCTATAAACAAAGTTTTGAACCAATGAACAAACGAATCTTCCTACGGAATCAAATCTGCAGGAATCACGTTCAGTGTCTGTGTTTAGTAACCTTCGTATCAGCAATACTGAGTAATTTGAACAGAAATAAAACAAGTTGTCCTGGTTTGAGTGACATGGGATTAATTTCTCTTTCAGTAATTTTATTTTTTGGTAAGGTCTCTTTTAATTCTTGGGAAAACTGCACTTTCAGAAGACTCTAGTGTCTGAATTTGTGAAAATATTTACTTTATAGGCAACTATGGTATGTGGGTTTCAAAAAAAAACCCTCAGTGTTTTTGAGCTAGCCAGGTGCAGGGATGAGGAGGAGTGAGACTCAGGCACTTGACCCAAGCTTTCATACTTGACCCAATTATTTCATACCATGAATGTC
>VYZM01002914.1:0-17262 GCA_013398915.1 Dromas ardeola | reverse complement strand
CTGTATATGCCACAGAGCAGCAACAGAGAGACACAACCTATCTTCACCAGCCTCAGCAAACATCTTGCACCTGCAGCCATATCAAGTTACACGTTGAGATTCTCAGGAAAGTACATGCTTAACTTTAAGAACGTGCATATTTTTCACTGCCTTCTGCAGAGCTTAGGCATATGTTAATGAGCTTCTTTGCACGGGGACAATTTCCTGAAATGGGACCAAAGTCTTTTATCAGACAGTACAAGTTCCACAAGTTCCAACTTCCCACAACCTGCAATATGAGAACGTTGCAAGAGGCACCTGTGGCAATCCGCAGGCAGCACCTTCTCTTCTGAATCAGATATACTCGATAGCCCAGAAAAGTGAGGAAACTCTACAGCTGGAGGAACTACCTTCTGGAGGCAGGGAATAGGCTGAATGCTTCAGATAATTCAAGGTATGGCAGCATTTGTTGTAAAAATGGCATGCATGGTTAACCCAGTACTAGTTGCCAAATTCTAGTGTAGTCAATGACAAGCATTACTGCATAGCCAAGACTGAACCAGTAATTTGTAGCCTGTGCTTGGGTTTAGATGCATTTGTGTCATCTTCTGTATTAAGTGGGGTCAGTCTTACTTAGAGCAATGGGTGTTTTTAATCATTCAGGACCAAGAGCCCTTGTAGCAAACTGTAAGGAATATCTCCGAGGAAACAACGGGTTTGCTTCCTATTTGCACAGTATAACTTAGAGCTGAGTCTGTCTGATGGCTGATAAAGGTTATCACAACTATCAGCTGTAGAGAGGGACTGGGACATCCTTTCTGCTCAATTTAACAGCTCAAGAGAATTGTGATGTTCCTGGGCTGCACTGGCAGCTGTGGGTACAACCATGGACACCAAGTTCATTACTTTATAAGCAACTGTAATTACATACCTGCTGGAAGTCCTGCTTGCTGAAAAGTCAGAGTGACAATTTGACTTTTATTGTAATGAACAAATAAAGACTCTGCAGTAATCTGCAAGTTTTGCCAGTAGATGGGGAGAGGATGAAGCCCTTGGTAGTACTCTCACTTTCCAATCAAATGGTACAAGAACACTGTAGAGGCATCTGCATGGACTGTGCAAACAAAGGTACAACTTGCTGATGTATGAGGGTGCTTTGTTCCTAAGTTAGAACTTCACTTGACAAAATATTTTATCAGACAAAATCCCTACACAGACCTTGGTATATAAAAGGAGCATGCAGAAATATCACTGAACTTACACAACTGCTTCCCTAGCAAGCATATTCATTTTGAATTGTGTTTCTTTTCACCTATGAAATATCTTCCTTGGTACATTTTAAAACTATACGTAAACAACCTTTAAACACACCATCAACATACGCTAATAAGCTAAGTCATGTTTTCAGGTAACTTTTTGTAAGCTATTGGTATTTGCTAGCTTTAAATGTTCTTTTAGTAAATGTTGAGGTAGTTCTTTATACTGTCATGCTAATTTCCATTTTGGAGAGCTGAAAGTTATGGTTCATAGTAATGTTTTGGCACTTTCAATTAGATTTTCAGATACAGCTAGGCCTAGGGGTCAACTCAGGAAGAGGCACGTTTAAAAGTCCTTCTCAACTCGGGATTAAAATACACTGTAATAATTCAGATATTTTTTTTTTTTTAAATCACAACCAACAGAAGAGACCTAAATGTATATAATGTAGTAGAGAACTAAGTAGCATTAAGTGCTGCCAGCTGAGAGGCTCAAGTACAGGAGTGATTTGAGACTGCAGGCCCTAAGCCAGTGGAAGCTGAAAAGCTTTGCAGATGTGATGTGGTCATTCTCTGTTGACGTTGGTGGTCATGCTGTTATCACAGCACTGCTCCCACAGCTGTCATTGGAGTGATGTTGGCAGAGCCTCTGCTGGGAGACATCTGCCTTGCTCTTCTAACTGGAGCTGAAATGCTATGATGACAGCTGCACAGAAAGTGAAGAAAAAGGGAAGACAATAGAAATCCGAAAGAAATATTGAAGATATAAAGGGAAGCAACTATGCTAACCGCTGTCAAGATGCAGACCAGAATTTCACAGAAGTCAGAAAATGCAGCTACAAGGGCGTCATTTTTATTTCAGTTACAGTGCTGTAAATCTGGGGTTAGGTTAAGTGACTCTATATTTACACCAATACAATCAGAATCTGCCTTGGAACCCTATAGTAATTTTAATTCGCCTCCCTTGTCTGTTTATGCTACAGTGGCTCTTCACAGCAGCATGCTATGATCACACAACATACACATGGCATTTTATGGCAATGCTATAAAAGAAGTTGACCGCTGAACATAACAGCTTGCAGTCAACTTCTATGAACGTTAAGAGAAGAGAGGTTGCTTTCAGTGTACTCTGATCTACTGTTTTTCATTGGAAGGATAGCAACGATGCATCAAGTTTTATCTCTAAGAAACATCCACTGTTCTGGCAGTTAAGAAAAACTATTACAACATACAGAAAATGGTATTTTTGTTGAGAACACCATGTCTATTTTTTTCTATTGTTCTGTATATTAATCCTTACCCCCGACTTATGTGTAACTAACTTGGTCCCAGTGGAAAAGCTATTGTAGCTGGTATGTATTTGTTATAAGGACTTGGAACATAACAAATACTTTAAGAGTACATACATAAATTAGATGAGCTCAGAGAAACACTGACCATTCTGCTAGGTTGACTAAATCATGAATGGGCTGAAGTACTGTTCAAATACGACAATTGCACACCTCATGTATTAAATTGAACAACCACCCTCCACACGCATGCTTTTCAGGTGCGAGAGGTTAAACTGTAGCCCAAAGCCTCTGCTTCTCTGCTGTAGGTGAATTGAGGCCTAATGCAAAAAAAAAGCCCACCTCGCTCCATTGCACTTACAGGTCAAGTATTAAAGGATCCATAAACTGGGGATCCTTGCCGCTGTGTTTGTTACAGACTGGATGGTGCTGGAAAAGTGGACTTTTGAGGGACACACAACTTGAATCTGCATGACTTAGAACAGATGGAGGATAAGAACAACCTGCTGTGCATGTGACATTACCTTACCTAACTGTATATGGCAACATGCCAAATGTGTGGGTGTCCTGGCCCTCAAATACACAAGGAGAATGAGTGTTACCTTTACAGGCATAATACCTTGCTGTATTTTCATGTAATGAAAGCATTTGGTTTCCTTCCCTTTTTGGGGCTGGGGCTTGGAAATTTACACACTGGTACATGTGCCGTGATATATAGCAGTAGCACTCCTCCACAAAGTACAATCTTTTTCTAGGATGCCAAAGTACCTGTGGCTGAATTACTTGCACATAACAAAATTATTTAGTCACAAAGTGAATGTATGTGAAAGTACACAAAAGCACAGGGGAGACAATAAGAGAGGTTGCACAGACTTCCCTCTGTGCTAAAAAAGTATTCAGAGAGAGATTTCTTGCAACAAACATGAGTAATAAATAAAATAGTGAAAGAAAATAATAAAACTGTCTATAATCATATCCACATTACCAAATTATGACATAGTCAGTACTTACGGTTATCCCATTTTGTAGGCAAACATCTGTTAATGGTTCTTTTTTCTGTTTCTGAGCATCCATGTCTTCCTACTGAGATCTGGCTTGGATTATTTCCAGAAGCTCCTTTATAGTTTCTGTTCCCTAAACACAGTGGTTTTGTTGTGGTGTTGTTCCCCTGTTTTGTGAGGGTGAAGAGGGCCATGTCTGTTTTTTCTGTCCCAGTTTCTCTCCTCACATCCAGGAGTTCGCCCCAAAGAGCCGCGATAACCAAACTCGGGTGATAGAAGAACAGGAACCTGTTCCCTAGATATGCAAGTTCTTGCTGTTCTCTGGCTGCTCTCAACAGAGGGCCCTAATCTTCTGCGTTAGCAAATGTAACAATGAAGATGATGTTATTTTCTCAGGATAATGTAACTGGCTTTGGTGTCTTAACTGTGGATTATGCTTTTTTTTTCAGTTGCAGAGTCTGTGCACAGCTTCCCACAATAATTCCCTCACATTTACCTATGCACTCCCAAGGGACAGAGCCCCTGGACTCCAGATCAGGCCAGAGACGTGGTTGTGTCCGCCTTCAGTTTGTTATCACCATGGAAGAGCAACAACAACAGCAATATCAGACAAGAAAAAAAGCAAAAGTCCTCAGCAAAGGTGAAAAGTCTTGGAAGTATTGACTGAGAAAAGGAAAATCAAATAAGAAACACTATACTATAGCAGTGACTAAACATCAGAGACTAATTCAAGACCCTTAATTGCAATGACAGATGTGTTACGGGACTGCTCAGATGCAGGCCCAGTCTTACACAAAAAAGAAGAAACAAAGGAGTTAACTTGAGAGCAAAATGCTTGTGAGCAATGAGACCTTTTCTGCTTCAAAGGAAAATTCCATGCCTTCCCTTCTGGTTGGCCTGCCGTAGCGGATATGCTTTTGGAGTACAGCATGTACAGTACATAAGCAACTACTGGCATTCATGGTTGGCTTCCAAATCAGCAGTGCTTAAAAATATGAAGTGCAACTTGGCTCTCTCTTCTATCCTGGGTTTTGTTATTGTTGTTTTTGTTGTTCTTGTTGTTGCTCTGAAACAGTATTTGCTCACTTTTTTAAAAAACAAGATCTAATTTTAACTCTGTGGATTTATTTCTCCTTTATTCGATCAAAATGCTCTTCCTTTCCTTCTGATGTCAGTGGCAGACAGTTGGCAGTTTCCTGTAGAGAAACAGCGCTGCAGCTGACTGTGCAAATCAGCACTTCTCCTGAAGACATTAAATACCATCTCAGACCACCCCTGGAGCAATACCAGAAGGAATACCTCCACTAGCACAAATCCAGTAACTGTTCTGCCCAGGTACTGGAGGCTCTGTGTGAAGCTTGCTCTAGAAAATGTAACTAAACTGAGTGACAAGCAAGGATCAGCCCGAGAACTTCAGATTCATCATAAACAATCACCTCTCCTAATTAGCAAAATACTTACTGTTATCCACGCTCTCTTCCCAAAACAGTGTATCATCTTGTTGGAATTAAAAGGTATGGCTCTAGGTATTGTTTATATTATTCCAGTATCTACATGTGCTGGTGGAAGAATGAGACAATCAAGATGGCTAGTAAAAACCTAAAAGTAAAGTAAAAACCTTCAGTGGGAACGAAGATGATTACTACTCAGAGACAAGCAGCAGGTCAGGATGTCTTTGGACATGGATAATATTAACAATGTGGAAATGTTCAAGAATGGATTGGTCAGAGCAGCTGTGCAAGTGTGAGGAAATTGCTCTCACCAGAGCTGTGGTGAGAAGAAAACCCAGAGACAGGATGACAGCAGGGAGTAAAGCTCAAGGAAGAAACTTTTTTGCATTCAAAACTAGCTTCTCTATGTAGCTGTGATCCCCTATGCCAACAGATTTCATACCATGGCTGCAATTTAGGTAAGTTTTACATAACCAAACAAGGGGGGCAGACCAAGATTTTTCAACCTTTATGCCTATGTATAATTATAAATATGTCTCCATGCAGTAATATTTTGGATTTTTTTAGTTATTCAGTATTCAGAAAGAAGTATAGGAGAATCGAAACAGGTATGAAACCACAAATACAACAGGAGAAACTGTGTGTGTCAAACTTACTTCATGAGCACATAAAAAACCATATTGTCTGTTATTAGCAACAAAGACAGAAAGACCCCAGCCTCAGTTATTTCTTCAGATCTACCTCCATTTCACTCCAGGGCGCCTGTCCAATGGCGCTATCGCTCAACCAGTCATTCTTGCAGAGATGACCTCTTGCTAGTAAAAATGACCACGCCATGGAAACTAAACCTATCCTAGAATGTTCCCTCATGCAATTAAGAAGGGTTAGGTGGACAGCCAATAGAACTCCTCTGCTTTGTCATAAGGCTTTAGAAGAAAAAAAAATTATGGGACGTGTTGGTACAGATCACTGACAAAAAGATAGCTGCTGCCAGCCTGGCCTTCACTTGGGTGTGACCAGTGGAGACTTGCCAATGAAATCCCTCTTGCCGTCTTCGGTTTGGGAAAATGCATTACAATAGGAAATGTGTCAACTAACACAATGTTAAGTACAGTTTTGATCACACTGCAGGAAAGAACACTAACGTTTAAAACTGTGTTTGCGGGTCAGAAATAGCCTGTGAACTGGTTGAAGAGAAACATGAATAAAAGTACCGTTCCCCTTTCTGTTCCTGCTTGAAACTTCACTGTAGCATGGTTGAAAACACATATGCTCTTTCTCACAGTGGGGAAGAGCCTAAAATGCTTCTTGTCTAAAATGTTCAGACAACAGTCTCTTGTCTGTTCTGTACTTGTTAGTTGCTTGACTCTAATAAGGTTGTTATTAAAACAATCCAGTTTAATATCTTTCATGTTGTATTGACTTCATGTCAAATAATGTTCATATAAATAATATTTGAGCAGGATGTTTTGTCAAAGTCCTTGTAGTGTTTGTCTCGGGTATTGTTAAGACATATGAAGAATATAAGAAATTCTAAATAAAATGCAAATTCATGAAAAAGAAAGTTTTTTTCTTCAAAAATGTTTTGCACTTTATTTGTAACTGGATTTAAACACACTTCATCGATTCCCACCTTTCATCAGAGATCCTGTGCTCTTGGATTCCATGGCTTCTTCAGTTTTCCAGTCTTAACTCTACCCACCAGAGATTTTCCAATTTTCTTCAAAATTTCTCCTTTTCCTTCCTCTCCAAAGTCCTTGTTGAAAGCCTTCAACAAATCAAATACTTGACAGCAACCCCTTTTATCTTCATTTTAAAAACCTGTCACCTATGTTTCTGTAGAATGATATTTTAAACTAGCCTAGCAGAGTGATTTATAAGCTTAGAGACTGCTTTATTTGACCTCCTTCACCTTGAAAGGACATGTAAAAAGAAACAGAGATTCATCTTCTGCCATTCCATGGGCTCCCAAGCTCCTTTTCACTGGGAACAGGACACGATCATTTATCCTGATCATTTATCCTGAAATATTGCAGGTTACACATGCTTTACTATCTCTATAATATATTGTGGTTTAACTTACATTTTTCTCACAATGTATTAATGTTAAATGCAGTGACCGCCAAAAACGTCCAGTGCCTTCATTTTCTCCTTCACTGGTGACTTGCCAAAGCATCAGTACTTGGTTATGCCTTCATGATATTTTACCTTAACACTCACATGGTCAAACAAGCTAAAAATAAAGGAACCTGGGTTTTTCTTTCTACTTGATAATCTAGATGGAAATTATGCAGTGCTGCAAAGGGGGTTCAAAAGTTTGAAACAAGTGTATCTTTACTAAAGCATGGCATCAATAGCAGCACCAGTCAGGTATAACCAGCCATGTTGTGTTAGTTTCAGTAGAGTAAGTGAGACTTCAGTCATAGGTGTTAATGTGATCTTACCAATGCAAAGTGTTAAACCATTAACATGGTTTGTGGTTTTAAGCACAGAGAGCTTAGCTTGCTCCGTCACATGGCAGCTGCACGAGAAATACATGCCAGAGCCGGGAAGTATATTGATTAGTATGTACAAAAACAAAACACAAAGCATTTGGAGATTGAAATCAAGTAGTTAAACGAGACTAACTTAATCAAAATCTGTCAGAGTCCCTTTGCTAGACACAGGTTATTAATTTAGAATCCATTATGCTATCCAGAAGTGCTTCTTAGCACAACAACAAGGGTTTAATTCTCTTATTCATCTTTTGGTTCATGACTGTAGGAGTAAAGATTGATTTCCTGCTTTTGATAATAAATATAGACAGGGAAAGGAGAAAGGATAAGAGAGTGGAAAGCTGGGGAGGTGTAGCTATTGCTGAACTTTTCAGGATACAAGAGAACTGAGTAGTCATGGAAAATAGTTTGGGGTAGCCAGTCGCACCTGGTAACTGGCTGGCCTGGAGCCCAGTTCCCTTGCCTAAATGGGCTACCCCCTGCCTGGCCAAGTCAGGTCTCCTTCCTTCCATTCACCATCCAGCATTTGGTAGAGCAGCACAGGCTGACTCAAAGTGAGATTAAAAGCTGAGTGGCAGAAAGAGAGAGACCAAAAAAGAGATAGTAAGGGGAAAGAAAGAGACTCAGAGAACACGGAAAGGCAAGGCAGAACCTCACTTTTTTCAGGTTGCTGGTTTGTTGGGAACAGCCAGGTACCTTCTCATGTTTGATGGCCTGGGTCTGGTGGAAGCTGCGCAGTGGAGGAAAGAATTAACCAGTGGCCTTTCCTCAGGAAGTCCTTCAGAAACCTCTTCTGCCATATGCCGGATATTTTGCTTTTTAAAAGTTCAACAGGTGATGTGAGATCAAACAGGCCATCCTTTCTTTGTTTTCTTCCCCTGTTTTGGTCCACAAATTTCTCACTTCACCTGTTCCTTATCTGTCACATATCATCTTCATACTACCCTTGATCAGATCAGGAAGACCTCTCTAAATGAGTGATTGTTGTCTTGATTTTTTAACTCTTCTGCCATCTTTCACTCTTACAGCTAATTGCAGCACTTTATGAACTCTTACAGGTTTCTCAGAGATGATTTCACAATTCCAATAGACATGCAGTCTCCAATTACCACAAAGGTAGGGAGAAGTCAACAAGTAAGTAACAAATTGTGTTTCACTTCAGCCACGGGTGCTTACTGGAATGTGAGGTTCCACTAGAGCAGTTAAATTCCCTAATAAGGCAGGGAGGAAACTAAAGATCCTGATATAGCTGTCATGGCTAAATCCATTTTACATTCCAAGAACAGACTTCAGGATTTCCACCAACCACTATAAAGTTCAAAACAATCCATCCAACCCTTTAGGCTGGTGAGTCTTTCTCCATGGTAAACGCGCCCAATGTTTCACAACACATTCTCTCAGAAATGGCAGTTAGCCACCTGGCAGTGAGTCTTATGAAAGGTTTTCTTCCTTTTAATTATAAAAATATCCACACAAATGCCTCCCTTGCCTATCATGCTGTTTCCACAATACAGTTCAAAGTGATTTATGAAGGAGTAAATTAACACGTTCTTACTATGGTCATTATAGCTATAGTTGATTGGGCAGTATCAAGTGCCACATTTTTGCAGTTTAGGTACCAGAATCATTCATTTGATCTGATTTACACTGATGACATTCAGTGCTGTCACTCATGTGATACAGCAACTTGTCAATGCCAGCTCTTTAATTTTGTAACGCCACTGCCCCAAATTTATTAGTGATGGGTCTTAAATAGCAATTCAGGCCTGAAGAGTCTTATAGTTTGGAGGCAGTGAACATCCTTGAAACAGGCTTACATTAATGTCTTGTACCTTGCATTCAGACAGACTAGGAACACTCACACAGAGAGCGATAGCTGTTCAGCTGAGCTTTGCAGCTGCTCCCTTCTGCTACAACCAGCACAATGAAGTATTCGGATTGCCATAATATAAAAAAATCGAAAAGAACTGGATCTAGAACTAAGGATGGGTTTTTCTCTTGCTACAATGCACGGTTATACATAGACACAGATCAGTGTCTGCCTTTGCCTGCATTAACTTTACTATTGACTTCAGTAGCTGTGTGGCTGGTCCTCTCTACACTAGGGGGTGATTGACTAGTTATTTAATTAACTAGTTTAAGCAGCATTAACAATAATCTCAGCAGTACCCAATGGATTTTCTGCTTTAAATATACTGTGCACTTCCCTATTTATAGTAAACACCAGCAGTGGGATTCATCTGTCCAAATATAGATTCTGCACCGTAGGTGTCTGTATCTGAGTTAACTGTCTAGGCTCCCTTTATAGTCAAGGGAACAGGCCTTCTGAGGGCAGAACTCCTCTCATCCCATTTCTGGTGTCTAAAACAGATTAAACAAATCACCTTCATTTAGAAGGTAGAGTAGGAAGGCCTATTTCTGTCCCTTCACTATGGAGGGAGTCTGGACAACTGGCAATGGTATAGATGCCTACACTGTAGAGGCTACAACACAGAGAGGTACTTCCTGCCCCAAAGTCATACCAAGAAGGCTGTGGCCATCAAGCAGCCCCTATGTTTCCTCAGAGGAACAATTTACCACTTTGCTGCCTTGCAATAATGGTAGCCTCTATATCTCCTACTCGTTTCATTTGGAAGCAGGGCATGTTCGAGAATGGTATTTCAGACCCACCCTTCTTGCTGGCTTTCACTCTTCTCCCCATAGTTTCAACTCCATGGTCTCATTTTGCTCGCCAAGGAGGTAACGAGCTATTGAAATGAAACAGTGCTGCTGTGTAGCTAGTTGAGGAGATCATTGTTGAGCAATGTAACATGCTCTTATCCTTTGTCCCCAGAGGACTGAGCAAACGTTTTGTGAGGCAATCCCATTTACTGCTGATGCCAATGCCAGGAAATGAACAATCTGTGTTAGCTTTTGACTTTTAAAAACAATGGGCTGGATGCAATGCCCTCTGAAGTTACCAGGAGTCTTGTTCTTCCTTTGTTTTCAAAGGGCATGGGGTCAGGCTCAGCACTAGGAGTTTATTTTGCTTTGTTTATATACTTAATGAGAAATAAAAGTTAAAAGCAGGTGTAGTTGTGATTCTGAGCAGTTGATCTATACCGCGCAAGAAGAATGTGATTTTTAAACAAACAACAATCAACTTTCCTAGTTAAAATGTTTTTGTACTAATTACAGATGGAATTTTTTATCACACGTGTCCTAGTTTAATGTTCATATAGGAGATTATTGGCCTCTGCATTATAAAATCTAGACACACAACAATTTTGCTATAAAGCTCTTGTTACGCTTTTAAAGAGGAATTTCCCAAAGAATATGTGTATTGCTGATGATTTGTTTGTGTAGCAGCAGTTCTTCCCTAGTTTGACAATCCTTTATTTAAATATTGATAAGGCTTCTATCACTCATGTTCCCCTTTCCTCCATTTTCCCTCTCCCTGTGTGAAACCTCCCTCTGAGGACCATGCATGACCCGTGGTATTTGTGTGTATGGGGTATAATGCACAGGCTTCTGATCTCACTTAGAATCTGATGAAACCACTGCAGTCCAAACCCAATTAACAACATTTATGAAACATTAGTTACCCTTAAAAAATTTTACGTAGTACAATAATGTTGTTATCCTTATTTTAGAGGTAAGAAGAAAATAATTGACTTATTCATGATCGCATGGACCCAAGAACAGAGTTTTTCCTGAGGCCATACCCCATTCCCTTAGGCAGAGAACTATGCACCTACATAGCGATTTATGGTTATCTTCATTGATTACATTCCCTATCTGTGATATGGATGATTTGCAGGAAGGACTGGTTTGCAGGTGCTCTAACCCACAGGGATGAGAACCGCTTCAGCCATTTAGATGATCATGGCACTACTGAGGCTGAGCACAAGGTTGCAGCTGTACACTTTTTGTGCATACAGCACAACTGACTACTAGCACTTGGACTGTGCCTGCCATACAACTCATCTGTATCACCAAACATCATCTCCTTAGGTTATAGGCAAGTGGATGGGTATAACTGTCAGTAAGTTCTCCTTCAAGAGGCTTTCTTATGTATCTTCATAATATAACATAATATAACATCTTTCTTAGTATCTTTTAACACCTTTATTGTAACCTAGAGGGATGATGGAGTAAACTCTCATCAAGTTTGCAGATGACGCCAAACAGGGGGAACCAGTTGATGCACTTCAGGGCAGGGCTGACATCCACAGTGACCTAGATAGGCTGGAGGAACTGGTCAACCACAACCTTATGAAATTCAGCAAGGGGAAACGGGAAGTCCTGCACCTGAGAAGCAATAACCCCAGAAATTGTACAGGCCAGGGACTGACTAGCTGGGGAGCAGTTCTGTTGAGAACAACCTGGGAATCATGTTGGGCAGTCAGCTGGGCGTGAGCCAGCAACCTGCCTGGCAGCAAGGAAACCCAACAGCACCCTGGGCTGTTTCAGCAGAAGCACAGCCAGGAAGGCAATAATCTCCCTTTACTTGGTGCTTGTTAGACCACATCTAAAATACTTTGTACAGTTTTGGATTCCCAATACAAGAAAGCCACTGATACATTGAAGCATGTTCAGCAGAGGGCTACCAAGATGCTCAAGGGTCTGGAGCACTTGTTCTGGAAGGAGAGGCTGGGGAAATGGTGCTTGTTCAGCCTGGAGAAGAGACAGCTTTTGAGGGACTGACAGTATGTACAAGGAAGTGGCACCAGGCTCTTCATGGCAGCGCGTGGTGAAAGGATGACAAACAATGGGCATAAACTGAAACAAGAGAGCTTCTGGGTGAATATAGAGAAAATCTTTTCCCTGTGTCAAGCAGAAAAACAGGTTAGCAGAGAGGCAGTGCGGTCCCCAGCCTTCGCGATTTCCAAGACCTGACTGGACAAATTCCAGAGTAACCTTGGTCTGATCTTTTAGGTAACCTACCTTAGAAGGAAGTAGGACTAGAGCCCTGCGGTTCCTTCCCACTTGAATTATCCTCCAGTCCTCTGAAAGAGAGTTGCCAGCAAAAGATTTTGTCTGGGAAGCACCAAATAATATTTTCAAGCCGCAAACCTCAGGAAGGAGTGTAAATGCATACTAAAATCTTACAGCAGACACACTATACATTCTGTGCAGAGCAGTTACTTCCCTTATATAACAGCCTTTGCATTGTTCCTATTTTTAATCCCTTTATTATCACCGATCACCACTAATGCAAGGAGTGAGACAGAAGGAATGTGGACTGCCATACTGCTTATGATGGCTTTTGGACACACTGCAGAGTGCACACAAAATTGCTTATGTTTATGGAGAGCCATTCTGGCCTCTGCCTCACTACAAAAACATGTGCTTGGCTTATGCAAAATCCTCACAAGTCTAAAGTAATTAAAGTCGCTGTGTTTCTATCTAATATTTCACAGTCAGAAGTGCATGAGCGTGCACTGCGTGACACAACACAGTGAGTCTGACACACTGGAGAGGTATCTGAGCTGCAGCTGAATTATTGTGCAAGCACATACCATCTGTGCAATAAAAGGAATGGCCTGAAATGGCTATTTATCCATGCTCTACTATCCAGGCCAGAGGCCTGGAAATCTTGGCCAAATGGCCATATTTATCTTTTTCCACATGGACAATAAAACACAATAATTGACAAAAAAAGAGGATGGGGCAATGCAGATATAGGGTAACCCTAGAACAAATGTGTGTGGTCATCTCTTTCCCTGATAGACCTTAAAATTTTAAGACACACACCTCTCTTGCCTCCTATGCTGAAGAAGTGCCACCCCTTTCTTGTCTAAGGGTGAAAGTAAGTCACAGAACTACAGCTTTCATTTTCTGTTCTTTTCACTCCTGGGATGGCATGACAGTGGGGAGAAATAAATCCCACATTGGCAGGATGTGCCAATTTAAAACACAGTCTCAGTACTATTTCCTGCACTGGCTTTGCTGCCTGCTGCCAGGCATCTTCTTCTGTGAGAGGGTAGCTGTTCACCAGGGCTGGTGGGAAGGATCACTACAGAGCGGATTGAATTCCAGGTCCCAGAGCAGACCCAATGTCTTATGCTTACAAAGCACCCAGACCCCTCTTGGGCTTTCAGCACAGCTTTTTCCCGCAGGGTCAGTACTCTGTTTGTCCAAAAAGTGAAAAGGGCAGTGATAAAGCTGATGAGTGGTTTCCAGCTTGTTTTCCGTACTCAGGTTTTGTTTACTCTCTAGTTCCCAGAAGCCTCCATGACCAGCTGTGAACCAGCAGCCTCATCTCACCAGAAGAACCGATGAAATAAAACAGGAGCAAAATGTGAAAGCAAGAAAGTTTTCACTGAGTTCTCTAAAACGCTTTGGGCTTGTCTGCATGGGTTTTCATGCTGATCTAACAAAACTGAATTGGAGTTGCATCAATTTAATTAAATCACTGCAAAAGCTGTGTAATCTAATCCTTTGTTTTGGTTAACACCTATGCAACTCAAACATCTGAGCAACAGCTACATAAAGAGCTCAAAGGCATAAAAAAAGACTCAAACTCCAGCCCACCAATCTCAGTTTCAATTAAAGGCTAAGAAAGCATGCACTTCATGCCCCTATACTTCACTATAAAGCAGGGAGGAACAGAGAAAGTAGTAGACGCTCCTAAATTAAAGAAACTCACTCTTGGTAGGGACAAGCTAAACCAAATCAAATAACTTTCAGCAGGTCTTCTTCCTGCTTCGTGAAACTAGCACTAAATGCCAAAAGCTTTTTTTTTTTTTTTTTTTTTTTTTTTTTTTAATATTGCAAGCCACCTTTGAGAACAGAGGGAAAGAGTCTCCTTGACAATATCGTATGAGTCCCTCAAGGCTTTTCCAGCACTTCATTTTAGTCATCTGGAACAACTTATTGATACACAGTCATCCCTTTCAGAAATTTCCAGAGAAAGTAACCCACTGTTACTCACACTGTAAATCCCTAGGGAGCAGCCTGGTTGATGCTTTTGTGTATAGTGACTCCTGCCACACACGATAGTGCCAGACTCATGGAGACCATCAGAGCTTTCTGAATAATCAGCAAAAATGGATTGCTTTCTGACTTTGCCAGTTGGCAGCTGACAGCATCTCTAATGGTAAGTTGGCCACTCCTCCCCCCTCCATTTGCCTGCATGGATCCTGAAAGGGAAACCTCAGGGAACCCAGGAGGCATCAAATTAGCTGAGGCGGAGGTTATCTGCTGATTTCTCATTGCACCAGAAACAGACTGAGAATTAGCATGGTTAACTCACTAAAAGTCAACAAGTGATAGCTCCTGTTACTCTGCTGTGTAAATGAGGACGGGGCTCGGGAGTCTTTCCCTCGTAGACTCCTAAATACGCATCAACCGGAAACCCTCTTTGTGCTCCCTTGAGAATAAAATGGGGCTGGGAATTACAGAATCTGGGACTGGCTCCAGCAGGAATACATTCTGCGCTTCTTTACAGTTACATAGCTGTTGCCTTTTCTACACAGGCCCCAGCAGGGCTCCCTGGAGGCACGCTGACCACTTCTTTTTGTTGAAAGCTGATTATTGCTGTGGTTGCGGGCATCCTTCCTTAGCTTGCCACTGCCTTCTGCCGCTGCAGCCTAGGTTCAAGAAAGCCAGCAGCCTGATGAGATGGCTTTGCACCACACTCACTAAACACACAGCTGGTCAGCTAGCTAGGCTGTGGATAAATATCGTCCTCCTGGCCCAGCTGTGGGAGCCGGAGGGGATATTTCCCCCAGCTGCTTGTTGCTGCCCCCTTGTCAAATGCCACCACATTCTCAAGTCTGCCAGAGGGAATCAGTACAGACCTCTGGGACTCCCAAGTGCTCCCAACGTTTTGCCAACTAGAAACAGTGGCACCAACTACAACAGTAATGAACTCCTTCACAAAAAGCAGTGCCCTCTTCTCTCAGTAGTTCGGAAGATATCACAGAATTGTTCTAAACTTTTAAAAAAAATCTTTATCACCGTCAATTTCATTACTCCTGAGCTCACAAGTTTATGGTTTTTTCTTCCATTATGTCCAAATTTTTCTCTTGGTCACATCTGTGATACCATTTTAGGTATGATGGAGTTATTAAGGGATCAGTGTAGTCAGAACCGGCCCCTGTTCTCACTGTTTGGTTCTGATATATATCAGTTAAAGGACAAATTTTGTGCAGTTTCCTGACCCAGATCTCTTCTTCTGGTCCTGTTTTTATTATTGTTGAGAGACATGATGTATCTATCAAAGTATCCTTGTTGCCACCAGAACCTTTACATTTTTTCTTTTGCCAAATAAGCCTCTCTTCAGTGCATAACACTAATAATGCTTCAGCGACTTTAATTACTTGCACATTACAAGCACAAACACTTTTTGTTCTCTGGTGAACACACACGTCCCCCCCTTAAAGCCTTGCTCACATACGTGCAAGCAGGCACACATGCAGGCCTACACTGCACTTCCAGTGGAAAGAAATCATCTCTGTTCATAGAAATTTTCTGTGTTTACAGAACAGGCATCTTTAGGCTCAGTTATTACAACGCTCCATTATTTCTTTTGTTGCAGAATGGTAGGGCTGGCAGGGACTTAGGTAAGCCTCATTAAGCAACTCTTGCAGTACGCATAATCATTGTGATGGAAGTTATAGGAGTGTTTATGATATTCTTACATGAATCAATTAAATATGGGACTTAAAATGACTCATCATGGTTCTGCAGCATTCACTTCCCATCTGTCTGACCTTTGTTCCCTACACAGGCATGCTGGATCTTCTTTCCACAAAAATCTAAACCCGGTACATAGCTGAAAAGAATGCCGCATGACTTACATCCATCACAGAATGAGAGTGTGCCTTAGGCTGCAAAGTTTGTTACTCTGCTTTCAAAAACATACACACAAATCATCTTTCCAAATGGTACAGAATATCAGCTCTGGAAGCACTCGCGTTAGTTATTCATCGACACAGCTACCAAAAGGTTATGTGTCTTCACAGCTCACTGGCTTTATCTACTCATAGAGGAATATCTCATATAAAGCTTCCCTGTCATCCTGCCCATCAGCGTATGTAACATGGCACGCAATAACGTGCACAAACACTCCTCACTCTACGGAGCTGTCATCTTTGTTTGTCTCTGGATGAAACATGTTGCGTTCTTAGTCGTAACTGTAGATACAGTAGGAGGGGCAGTGATGCCAACTCATTATGAACGCTCAAAATCCCTTCCCCCATTGACCATCAAGGACAGTATTACTCACAGCCTATGCAAGTGGTATGGCACACTCTATTTTCAGAGCAGTCCACTGCAGGAGCATTAATTCATTTCCTTTTCCTTCACTATCTGGAATGTGAAAAGTGGTGATCCCCTGGGAAGACAAATAAAGCCAGATACAGCTGAGCAAGGTCAAATCTTTGGGCTATGACTAAGGGCTTGAAGAACCAGCAGAAATGCGTCGCTGACTGCACTTGCACAACACAGCAGGTTCATGGCAGGAAGCTCTAAAGAGAATCTGTGTGCTGGCAATGCAACAATTAATTCCCTAAACTGCACTGTAATTTGGAGACAGCTGGGTAAGTGCTTAAATATTTCCTATCGAAAAGGGGACAAATTTTCCAAGAACTTCTATAAGAAGTTTTCCCATTTCCAGAAGTTTTAAGGTACAAAAAAATAAGTATCTTCAAAGCGTTCTGGAAAAACAAAATGTATGAGAACACTTTATTACCACCATAGCACTGGTAATAATCACTACTTCATTGATAATCCACAGTCCTATATTCAGTAACACCATTTGCCTTATAAATGAGGTAAAAATTCATAGATCATAGAATCATAGA
>VYZM01002910.1:109484-126435 GCA_013398915.1 Dromas ardeola | reverse complement strand
ATTAAGCAGAACTGGCCCCAATAACAAGTCCTGGGTATTCTCCAGTCTCTCGCCTTTTTGCAGGCATTCATCTTCACAAATGGGAAATTCAGTGAGAAAGCATGACAAATAAGCTCTAGTGAGCTAGAGACCTATGCCAACGGAAAAACAAAGCGAGCCAAAACCCCCCAAAGGAAACATCATTCCAACTACAAGACATGGTGCACTGGGTGTAAATGGCCAGGTGTCGGTAGCTGGGGCTCCAGGGGTGACCACAGAGAAGAGGCCAGGTGCTGCTATTTCCCTGTCTTTATTTTGACCCATGAGTTTTCTTGCTCCTTTTTCTTCTATTTTCTCTACAGTCCAACTAAAGAAGGGGAAGTGAGCGAGCGACCAAAAACATCCATGTTAGTAAAGTTATGTGTTACACAGCAACTTATATTAAAGTAACACACACACTTGATTGTAAGCAGGCATCTAAGTATAGCTGCAACACAACAAAATACCCTGGTGACAGTAACAAAACAATTTGGCTGTTCAGATTTAAATAAAGCTGATTAACTTTACAAAAATCTTACTAAAAATTGTGACCAGCACAAGAAAACTGTTACTGGGATTTAGTTGCATTTCTGAGCTAAGGGATGGAAATCCACTTCTTTGCCTCCACCTGAAAAAAACCAATTCAGGAATTCCCTTTTTTTGGAATCAAAACTTCCGATTTAACAATATTTTTCATCAGTATCGAAATTATTAATGAACAATAATTACTGATTTTCATTAATAAAGCCCATGGATTATCTTTTCAAGAAGCCAATACATTAAACGCAGCAGTGTTATCTCTGTATTTTTGAGTTTTTTGAGTTTCTCTGCTTTTTGAGTATTTGTTTTCTAATAACAGACCTTCCAAAGAGATAACTTACCTTAGGTGTAGATTAAACACACAGAAGTGGTATTTCTTTTCTTACTACAAGAGAATGGGAACTTTAACGATAACCAGTTTGGGAAGATTTGTCACTTAAGCACATTGAAGCATGATGTAAACATTGCATCTCCAACTTTTGAATCAATTACAATTTCAATACATGTTAGTTAAGATTTAGTTTGAGAATTCAACTATGCCAAACTGCAGAGTTACACTCTGTAACTTATGTCAGTTGATAAATGTGATTTGTAATGAATTCATCACAAGCGTGCTAAATTCCAGCCACTGGAGGTGACATACTAAACCCAGTAATTTTGTTACACAAATTAAGTATTTCCAAATACTTACGTTATGCACAATGTATATAAAAGTTATGCACAGTGTATTTACCCAGGTATGTAGGATGCTAGATCGTCTTTCACTAGCTGGCAATTAATACTAAAGCGTCTTTCGAGAACAGCAGAGAAGTCAAAGAGTTCAACAGATAACATGTTATTATCTAAAACTTCTGTGAATGAATAATATAAACATAATTAGTGCAAATCAGTAACAGTATAAAGACCATTTATGGTTTTGGAGGCACAGCAAATGGTACTAAAAGACAGAATTTTGTAAAATTGCATTTGATTTATAAAAGAATTTATTCTGAACATCAACAATATGTAGAAGCTTAGCTTTGCATGTATCTATAAAACTAACTTAAAATACACCAATAATTACAAAGTATTTTTGTACAAAGAAACCAACCAGTACATGCATTTCATTCATTAGATGGTTCCAAATCACCATTCCACAGTTGAAAAATAACTACCTACATATTAACAATAAATGGTATTGAGAAAAATCCTACTAATGCATTTATTTGTTATATGAACTTTTTTTTTGGTTGCGGTGTTTTACAGCAGCAGCAATCACACTTCCACCTATCCATAAAGTCAGGAAGAGTGAAGGATAGCTAGTACTTTTGGAAACAAGCCCATCTTAATAAACCAGGATACTTCTATCACTTAATGCTGGTGTGGTCTGTAAGAGAAGACATAAACAGAGCTTTTGTCAGAAGTTGTATCTGTTATGTCTCCTCCAATTAGTCCATGTTTAGATATTCTCACTGCAGGCTACCTGTTGCAAGTATGAACAAAGGCATTTCAAATAAATACTATTTAAAATATGAAAGTGCATGTTTCTACATTTGAGTCAATTTAATAGTATTTAAATATAAATAAATACACTCTTGATAACTTACCAACAACTGAACACAGCATAAGTTTATCTTCAGTCATTTCTGCAAATCTTTCCTTGGCTTCTCTGTTCCACTCATTTGCCCCTTTGTAAGGCTCAATGCAAGCCAGTCTGCACCTGATTGCCTAAAGAGTAACTCAAATTATGTATCGACCATCACCTATGAAGACCATCTCATTACAGCCAAATCACAGCCTTTACTTGCCACTCATGCAGGACGCAAGACAGCACGACCTTGGCTTCTGGTTCCACATCACCATTATTTGATTTGATTTAAAATGACCACCTCCACACAGTGGCCAGCAGCTGAACACAAACCTCAAATTAAGATACATTCTTGCTTGAAATAGAAAGAGCTTACTTCTTGCTTCCCTTTATGGTTAGGCATAGAATTGGTGCAGAGATCAAGACAGACTACCACAGAGAGATAAAGCAAGCCTTCATCCTGTTTTGCTTATCATGATGTAATAACCCAGACTCAAAGCATCTAAAATTAACGTGACTACACCATTGTAGAAGTCCGAAGGACTAAACAGAGACACCAGAGTACCATGCGACCTGTGTCAGAAAATTCCTGCCAGATTTCTGAAAGCTATTAATTAAGAGACATAAAAAAAAAAAAAAAAAAAAAAAAAAGAGACACACAGGAAATCAGACTAGATGACTCGATTAAAAGAATTTTTGTTTAACATCTTTATTGCAAACTTTGGTGGCTACACTATGGCTCAATTTTAAATTAACCACAAATATTATTGTTTCCTCCTTGTTTATTGCACCAAAAGAAAGAAGAGTAACACAGGTGGGGGAAAAGGCAGAGAAAGGAAATAACGACAATAGAAGTAAAGAATATT
The DNA here is from genome assembly GCA_013398915.1 of Dromas ardeola. NCBI lineage: Eukaryota > Metazoa > Chordata > Aves > Charadriiformes > Dromadidae > Dromas > Dromas ardeola. The sequence goes on along the minus strand of VYZM01002910.1, from coordinate 123,444 downwards.
TTGCCCAGATATTCTTACGATACAGGCAGTCAGGAATATGAAAATATGAGTGACTGACAGGTTAAATAACCATTAAAAGAAAGGGCTGTGGATGACAAAGCCAACACTATGTTAAGCACAAGACCAATTCTAGTCTTGGCCAAGATTCTGTACCACCCAAGTCCATTAACACACCTACAAACTGTATTAACTGGCTGAAAGAAGTCGGATTTCTCTTGTTAACAGCCTAATTCAAACTTCTTAACTAACTTACATTTGAGGCAATGCAGTATGTGATCGTGTGTGAAGACTTACTAATGCTTACACACAACAGGATAGAGCTGCACAAGCAACCTTCCTTCTGATACTCTTACCTTCTGAATGCTTCATTTTGCAATCTTATGTTTATTCATGTTTCAAAGAATTTTAAGTCCTTAAAAATTATTTTTTTTATATGGAAAAGTTTTGAAACCATAGCAATACATAAGCAGACTCAAGCCTACTGATCTATTACTTGCATTAAAACTAACAGCAACAGGAAGGTGTTATTTCTTAAGCAAACTTCTAGCGTAAACACCTTGCCAGAGTGTTTCACCATAACCTATATATGGCATAAGAATGTTGAAATTTAAAAATAACTGATGGGTTCAGGTTTTTTTAGACCATTCTCTAGCAGTCATGTACCCATGTGTACCCACAACTAAACCTTTCTCCTTTATGATCGAAGTGAGGAGGCCTAGTGCTACGTGGCCAAGAGCTGACAAACCCTTAACAGGTTTTTATGAGCATTTATATTTGGTCCAGAACAAGCAATCAGTTTGAACAATGGAATAATACACATCAAAAATCCCAACACCTTATTCATTAGCCACTCTGATCTGAAGCACTAAGACATTGCAACTACAAGAACATTTTGCCATTTTCAGAATGTTTCCTCCCCCTTGCTGTCAAAAAAGGTTCAATTATTTTGGCTGAAACTTTCCCCAGAAACATCAGCTCAAAATATAAACAATTAAATCCTTTTTTCAGTAAAAGACGTTGGCCAAACTTAGTTACAACAACCACTATTTCTGGTGCCTACAACTGGTTAACAAACCCTTAACATACGAAGTTTTAAAAAGATTAGCTTCTGGTTGGCAACCAGAACTATCGAATGAACGGCTGAAGAAAAAGAATTATTTTCTACTTATGTATGGTTTTTATTTAACTGAAAGACTTTGCCGTTTACTGTCCTACTCAGTTTTTCTCCTTGTCAAAAGGGGAAAATTCCTACAATACCTAAAGTTAGGAAAGCACCAGACTTTAAATGCCATAAAACAAACAAAAATATGTATTTTTAAGAGACCATTATTATATCATTATTTGAAAATGAAAGAATGTAAAAATTAATTTGGTTTACTATGGAGTAAAAGAAGGTATTTGAATAAAACACACACACACAATGTATATACACCTCCTTACTGCAAGGTAACATTAAATTTCATTTAAAACCAAGTGATATAAAAAAATAATTCAAAGTTGTCAATGCACACCCAAAACATATTAAATAACTCAAATCATAAACCCATGTGGAAAAGAACTTGCTTAACATTTTATTTACCTCAGAATGTTAACAACCCTCTCCTTCCCCTTCCATCTATTGAGATTCTATTAATTTTGAGTATTTAATCCAGGCAAGCACTTATTTACCTTTTCTGGGATGCTCAGAAACTCCTTTTTTATTCTGCGTATGTCATTAAGAGTTAAGTTGGCAACATTGCCAAAATCAATATATTTTACTGTAACTTCTTGATGACTTGGCAGCCCTTCAAGAAAACAACCCAAGTTATTAAAACAAAGAAATAGTATCTCATACAAGTTAGAGCACCAGTATTTCAGAGCAACATCCACATTTACACCACATAATCATAATAAGCCACATTTTCTGATGTTCTACAACCCAACTAAAAAAACTATATTCTTTAAGAGCCAGCTCTTTTGGGTTCCTGAAATGAAAGAGTTAGCACTTTGGTCCCCTTCCATCTAACCACCTTACGAGACACTGGCACATTAAATACACACCAAATGGACATGTCAACGTACTGGTATGCTACAATTGCCCATACAGGCAACGCAGAGGTTAGTACAAGTACACCACCCCCCCCTTTCTCCTTCAGAATTACTATAGGGAATTATTAACCCACACTAATTACACCCAGAATTTGTCTATAATAGACAAATCTGTAGTTCAGATCTGTAATAGTAGGTGAAAAATTAAAATAATTATAGAATAGTATTTCAGTAATATATAGGAAAGAAAGCATACTGCTTCTCTTCATTTAAAAAAAAAAAAGAATGTATAAAACACTCCATTAATAGCAAAAGAATGTAACACGAATTATTTCTACTGACTTTATGAACCTACCTGTTGGTATAATAATGCCTAGTAAAAATTATGGCTATTACTATGCATATCCAGTATGGGACTCTGGTCTAGTACCACATCTGATTTTGCAACTAGCATCAGAGTGAAAGAATCAATACTTCACCTATGATCTGTGCTCTGTACCAATTCCGATCTTCCTGTCTTGCAATACAAGCTTGGCCTTCAACTGGGCAGACAATTTCCAAGTTTTTCCTATACTCATGTTTATATACCTCCTGAATTTTCTTCGAAAGGGATACAGAATCCAGGCTATCTCTCTAAAATAAGAAAAACAAAACATACATGTACATCAGATGTTTCTTTTTTTAAAATGGCATTTTTGCTCTTTTAAGGAAAATTTTTTTCCTAGTAGTTTACTTCCTAGTCTTCACCCACAAAGTAAAGGGATAAATTCACATGAAGTGAATTTAAGAGCCTAACAACTGTTGAATATTGCTCTGTTCAATCACCACTCTAAACAGTATAACACTACATAATCACATAGGAATTAAACCACGTAACAAAACTGACAAAAAAAATGTTAAATTTCTGGAATTCTAAGAATTCCTGGAATTAATCTAGGATTAGTCTAGGATTGTAGGGATTAATCTTGTCTATTAATTAAAGGAATCCTAAAACCGGTAACAAGACAGAAGTTAATGGAAATCGTAGCTTATTTAATATGGACCACAAGTACCTCAACATTAAAATGTTCAGTTTTATTTAAACAGACTTTATTTCTAAACTTACCAACTGGAGATAGAAATCACTTGGACTATTAATGTGACAAACTACAACAGAGACGACTTCTCTTTCTTGTGGAATCTTAGGTGGACTATACTGCAAGGCGGTATTATTTTCTAACTGATTGGGAAGCTGTGATCTAAACCTAAGATAAACAAAATGAAATTTTGAATAAATTCTGTCAAAATTTACTGAGAAGGAACCCTTTTAGATTCAAATATCAAGTTTCCCATGAAAAACGCAAAATGGTCTTATAAAAATAACTAGATTCATGTTTGTATGAATACTTTGAACTTTCCTTCTTGCATTTGGTGCAGCCAGTTCTCTCTAATGCTTTTCCCATCACAAATGTAACATATGAAGAATTATATATAGCAGCTGGATCCTAAAAAGATTTTGTTATTTGGGATGCAGTAGCGTACATTTACATTGTTCAAAAAGTATAAGGCTAGAATCCACTACATTGACAAAACTGTTTTCTTTTAGATTTCCTTTTCCTCACTTATAAGAAAAAGCAATTACCTGAGGAACACACATGCAGTAAAAAAAAAAAAAAAAAAATCTCCCACTGTTCTCACCACCCTAACTAGTTATGCTCAAACGTAAGCAAAGATCTTTCGCCGTGTGCAGCAAAATGAACTATGATTTCCTACAGATTTGCATACCATATCCCTGTACCCAAACACCAGAACACTGATGTTCTCTATCTCCTGCCTGTTCCACTGGTCCCTCCAAAGCAGCTCTCCTCTGTCCTAATGCCAACATCAAGCTTCCTCCCCCTTATGCCCTATCATTGTTTCTCCTAGTCGTTGTGGTATATGCATCACGTCACCTGGCTAGTTCAGAGTGCTGACTAGCCTGGGAGTGCCTACCAGCCAAATCAGATACAAGGCCAATTCCTGTATGTTTTTCTGTTTGTGGAAGACACTAAGGGCTTCCCCTTTCACTTCTTGTTACTCTAATTTGTACAAAAATTTAGATTTTATCATTTTCTATAATAAAGTTCATCATCCACATAAAGACCTGAATAGTTCAAAAGCGTAAGCCACAGCACTTATTAGTGAAGGTGGAAAAAGGAAACCAACAGAAATTGCTGAAGGCAAGTACATCACACATCAATATATCAAACATGGCAAAACCAACTTGCTTGGTAAAACTTCACTTGATAGGTATTACGCTGTTATCATTTATGGCGTAAGAGCATCAACTAAAGGAAAACACATACCTTGCCAAGTCTAAGAAAACTAATGCATCCTTGAGAGACACTGGCATGTTATTGCTTATTTTATTAAACGGAGGTTTTTTCAAATCCACAATGAGAACACCATCCTCTTCTCTAAATATGGTCATTAAAACAACTTTATTATTGACCATTCCTAAAAATTTTGTCGTTGCTTCCTCTCCCCAACCTTCATTCTGTGTTAGGAAGAAAGAAGTAGTTAGTGAAGATGTCAGAGAACACTAAAAAAAAAATTACAATTATGGAATCACGGAATCTTCAGAGTTGGATGGGACCTCTAGAGATCATCTAGTCCAACTCTCCTGCTAAAGCAGGAATGCCTCGAGCACATTACTCAGGACTGCATCCAGGCGGGTATTGAAAATCTCCAGAGAAGGGGACTCCACAGCCTCCCTGGGCAGCCTGTGCCAGTGCTCTGGCACCCTCACCGTAAAGAAGTTTTTCCTCATATTTGATCAGAACTTCCTATGTTCCACCTTGTGCCTGTTACCCCTCGTCCTGTTACTGGGAACCACTGAAAAGAGCCTGGCTCCATCCTCCTTAAACCCACCCTTTAGATACTTGTAAACATTAATAAGGTCTCCCATCAGCCTTCTCTTCTCCAGGCTACAGAGTCCCAGCTCTCTCAGCCTTTCCTCATAAGGAAGATGCTCCAATCCCTCCATCATCTTTGTTGCCCTATGCTGGACTCTCTCCAGTAGTTCCCTGTCTCTCTTGAGCTGGGGAGCCCAGAACTGGACACAGTATTCCAGTTGTGGCCTCACCAGTGCAGAGTAGAGGGGGAGAATGAAATTAGTAATTAAAAAAAAAAGCAGCAAGGAAGGGGAGCACAGACACATCTGAACAGATGAAATACTGAACACAGACTGTCTGGTCCATAGCCAGGACAGCACTAAACAGTATGCTTCTATGATGGATTTATAAGTGTTTTTAATTGTGTAAAACTGAGTCAGATCAAAGGGCTGCAGTTTCCAACATATTTCTTTTGAAAATTCAAGATTTTATCCCCTCTGACTGTTCTGATAGATAAATCAGAGTTGTCATACGCTGTTTCATCTCATGACTTACATTTCTGCTCTCCCAATAAGTTTGAAAGTTTACTCCTGTATTTTTGTGTCTTTATACAAATGTACAACATATTTTGCCAATTTACACATTCCTCCTCTCCACAGCATCCTGCTTGAGGATTTATCTACCTTGAAAAAGCCTGTCTGAATTTATTTCTCTTGGACCAAGTTAATGCATTTCTCATTTGATACTGCAAAAATCTGTGCTTTTTACGTGTAGAAAAAAAAATAATGGAAGTGCACGTAAGGAAGACTTTTTACCCACATCAGTGAAAACTGTTCCAGATCTTCCCTATTTAAAGCTATTTCAGACAACATCTGACTGGCAAAAAAAAAAAACAACCCAAAACCCCACAAAACTAACCAGCAGTTCTACTGTCAGAAAAGCACAGCTGCATTGGACACAGTTCATTCTCACATGAATGTGGCAAAAATAAAGAAAGCCTAATAAATAAGTGAATAATGAAGAAAATAATGCTGCAACATATGTCCTTTTTCTATGGGGGTAAAGGCTGTCAGTACTTTATTGTTATACTGAAAGAGAACACAAAACACTTTTCAGTATGTTGCAAAAAATTTTAAGTAACAAAGGACAATCCTCAAAAAGAGTCTCTTAAAAATTCTGAAACCATTTTTTCTCTGGAAAAAGTTACTACTTGCATAAAGTTATCAGACAGACATGGAATAAGAGCATCAGTTCTGTACTTTGTTTTTAAATTTGACAAAAGAACACGTCTACAGTAACAGTAGTGAGATTTAAGCCTGAAATATGTATTCGTAAACCCAGAGGCTTTTAAAGACAATCTGCTATAAGCTGGTTTCCTTTCCAATGAAAGCAATGCAACCCATCTTTTTACAAGAGATCATTTACCTTTTTAAAAAAAATAAAATATACCCTGTACTCCTCTCAAGTTTCCTTCTATTTATACTGGAATAAGATAATTGTAAATTATGTATTTAAGTTCTTTAATATAAATCTTGGGAAGAAAAAAAAATAATTCTCCTGAAATAGTACAAACAGCTTTTACTTACTGCATTTCTGGGAACAACATCCTTCAAGGAACACCGTACTGCTAAAGGAGGAACGGCTGCAAGTTCTGCCTCAATACGCTGATCAGGCTTCCTTACAAACAAACAAATGTCATCTGTTTCAATAGTTTGCTGAGTAGCAGTTTTGGGCCTTTCAGTGTGAACGTATCTATTGTCAGTGGGAATAAAAGCAATACTAGCTTAAAAGGAAAGCAAAACCCCAACCCCAAAAAACCCCCCAAACCAAATGCCTAACTTAAAATACAGGCCATTATTGCAATAATAGGCATAATATCACGTAATTTAAACAAAACTAAAAAGTCTCAATGATTAATGCCTTTTTTTTTTTCTTTAAAACATTGAGGACTCACGTGTTCTCTTTTGCAGTACAAGCCTAAGTTAAACATTAGGAGGTGTGAAGGCTTGTACATTTGTGTACTTACATACATTGCCACTTTTCTTGTGGGAAATACATACGTACAAAACACTAGTGTCATTTGGATAAATGATTATCTGCTTGTGTGAAGCTGATGGAGGACTTGCTTCTTAGTAGAGACCCTCTTGAGTAGCAACAGTCAAGGACAACAATTGTAGACAAAAAACTCTCTCTGTAAACATACCCTGAGAAAATTAGAACTACAGAGCTCCCAAAATCTATCAGGAATACTTCCATCAGTGCAATATCACAAACTTTGTATCCTATCGGACCACAAGACTTCCTCTCATTTTTACTTTTTAGGGGAATTAGTTCAGTGATAGTTCCACGGCACCATATTCCAGTTTCCTTACTCTTAATGAAAGTTCTGCCACCTATATGGAAGCAAATTAAAAAGACACCAAAGACTAAATTCAGTATTTGCAGGTATTTCACACTGGAAGTATTATTACAGTTCTGCATAATGTTCCATTGCTGCTTATCTTCCGCACAGGTAGTGAAGAGTGCTACTGATAAAATAAAGACATTAAAAACTTTGTCTTGATAGCCACCAGAAGTTTTCCCCCTACATTCATTTACACAATGCCTGCAAAGCAAGGAGGTGTTAGGCTTCTATTGAGAAGTAATTTCTGGCTAACTTTCTATACCTCTTAGCAAAGCAGCAAAAACCCAATGAAGTTGAGGGCTATTACATACTTTTTATCAGCTTTCTGAACACCTACCAGAAGGGAGTAACAGTGGCAATGTGTGGGCTAGAAAATAATTTTAATGATTAGCAATGCATTATTGTCTTTCAGTTTTAATTCCAGAATAGTTTCTATCCAGTTAGTGAACTTTAAAAAAAAAAAAAAAAAAAAATCATATATCCACTCAAAGGGAACGTTGCTTGCATGCAAGGAAGCCAATTTACTGAAGTAATAGAAGAACTATTAGTTAACAATTACCACCTAATGCTGGAAAACACTCAATTTACAGTCAGGTGTTTCAACTGCTGGTTACTCTAAGCACTCAATTTGTTGAGGCTAAGAACCACCGCAGAGTCTTTTTTACTTCTACCATTTTCATTTATATGATTTAATAATAGTCTAGTTTATCGAACAATGTGTACAGTGTTTCCCAAAAAGCATTAATTGTACATCCCAGGACATACAAGCACTGCTTGACTATGTATGTAAAGGCAGAGTTGGGGACGGAGGAGAAAAAAAAAAAAAAAAAGAATAGTATACTAAGGAAACATACTACAAGACAGTATTTTAAGCTAATGTAGACCTTCAGAAACTAATAATTTACCTAGTTCCAAAACATCTGAAGGCAAGAGATATGAACTCTTATTACAACAAAAGTTTTTCAATTTCTTCTCCAAAATCCCTGCTTCTTTCTTCTGTGAGTATCTCCGAATATAGAAGTGGCATGGATTTATAACATGGCTAACAATCACTAGTTCTGTCGAACCTGAGTAAGACAGAAAACAGATTATCAGTCACTCTCCAAGTTGACTCCAACCAGTATTATTAGACATGTGATTAGGTTTATGAGGAGGGCCACAAAAATGATGAGAGGGCTGGAGCACCTATGCTATAAGGACAGGCTGAGAGAGTTGGGGTTGTTCAGCCTGGAGAAGAGAAGGCCCCAGGGAGACCTTATAGCAGCCTTCCAGTACCTAAAGGGGGCCTATAGGAGAGATGGGGAGGGACTCCATCAGTGAGTAAGTGATAGGACAGCAGACCACGGAGTGTTTTTGCAAAGCAAAACTGCTGGTGCTAAGAATGACATCTGCACTGTAAGCAACTCCCAGACTAGTTTTAACTACAAGGAAATCAATTTGTGTGCCCCAAGTCTGCTCTTACATGCGAGCAAATACATGCTAACTAGAGACAGTCAGGACATCTTCTTCCTAGTACATTCCTGTCCTCAACTAGAATGCTAATGTATGTGTCCAGCCTCTCCAAGAAATTCCAGTGCCTGCTCTCACTGCTTAGAAGATGAGTCTCTGTTAGTAAACTAAATCATTTACCAGATAGGAAAACCACTAACCAGCTTTGTGTTGAAAAGGTGTTTCCCTCTTGAAGAGTTTCTTCCTCTGTTCACCAGCATGATATTCTGCAGGAAACTCTGTTTGTTTATTGTTTTAGGAAAATAGTTTAATGAATTAGGTTAGTTAAGCATTTATCTATATGCAGCAAAGCAGCAAACATAGTAAAGAGAAATTGCCTGTGTATGTAAGGGTACTGCAGAGGCAAAATTTCTATCTGATGTGACTGAAACAGATGCATGCACAGAGTGCACATGGCCAGCCCACATGCTAACTCCAAGATTACAAAAATATCATTAAAATTCTTAGATTCAAGACATGCAAAACCCGTTAACACCATGGTTTGAAGGAATTTTGTTCTGACAAGAGTTTTGTGAAATCCACTGGGATTCTGCAATATACTATTTTAGACAGTCATGCCCAAGCTCTGGAATTTACTTTACCTTGATCACAGCCATATGCTACCACAATTACTCTCACATACCACCCCTACCCGCTCCCTCATCCTCCCCAAGCATTACTCATCATAGGGATTTTCTAGGTACATTGTGCACATAAACCACTCTGAAGTTAAACATCTTAATTGTACTGTGGGAAGCTTCTATCTATTATCTATCCTATCATCTAATTGGATTTTCTATGTTACAACTTGTTCCTAACGCCCTCAACCCTATCCCTCAGCACCTCCTGGACACCAGCTTGGTAGGCTCTGCTGGACTCACTCCAGTATGACAGTGACTTTCAGTACTGCAGGGTCCAAAACTGGACACAACACTCCATGTTCAGTCTCACAAGAGCCTGAGAGGGGAAGGATCACTTCCTGGACCTGCTAGTTACACACTTACTAATACAGTTCAGGGAAAAGCTGACAAAAAGCTGAAGAACCTCATTGTTTTTGCCAGTTAATGTAGGACAATGCCCCAGGAGAAGGTTCAGGAAGACAAAGGAACTGCGAGAAAAACATACTCCAGGAGCCACTGTCAGAAACTCTGAGGAGGACTGTAATAATTAAGAGTCAAATAGAATCATCCAAGTAAACGCAGGAACTCATGACCCCTCTTTGAGGGAACTTGGGAGAAAGTTTTCACTAAGTTAAACTGAAGGAGGACAAAAAAACCCAATGCTAACTGAAAGGAAGATAAAGTGAAATACAGACATCATTAAAGAACTTATATGAGCCGAGTATAACTACAAACAGACAACATAATACAAAACACATAAATAACAGCATGCTCAACAATGGAATATTTAAAGCACCAGGTATTAAGAAACTTACTTTCCAGGTCATCTTCAAATATTTCTTCTATTATGACATCAGGACTGGATGGAGACTTGGGAATACTCTGATGACGTATCACAGGAAGTGTTTCTTGTACTTGAGTATTTTTCACTTCTTTGTGAACACCAAGTTTATTTGCAAGAGCCTTTATTTTACTTTCTCTGCTAAGTGCTGGAAACATATTCTCTACAGATGACTGAGTATCACAGCCTGGCATTTCTTCTTCAGCATCAAGGATAAGAGTATGTTGTCCATTATCTTCACTACATTTGGGAAAGCATTTATTTGGAGACAAATTAATATAATCCAGTCTGTTTTCAGAAGAGTACACAAGTCAAAGCAGAGGTTTTATTAAGAACATATCACTATGTTATGTAAACACCTCTAAGAACTGGTTGAGAAGAGCTGTATTATGTTCTAGAATACCAAGACAACAAACACAATAACATGATTTCCGAAACCTAAAAAGGATTGGCACAGAAATGGTACATATTCTCACGCACAGCTCGGTACAAACCAAAGCTACCTCTGCCTAAATGATCAAACAGAGACCACAGTTATGAATACAAATTATTTGAAAAAAAAAATTAATGATGTGACAGTTAAAAACGAAAGACGTCAGATGCTTTTGTACTAACAGATACTCTCCACTGTAATCTGCAGGATTTTCAAGCATTACAGCATGCAATATGCCTTTTTTAACATAACCAGTGCTAACTACAATGACCCTAACAACAACTCCATTCCATTTTCTCAAGTTTTTGTCAAAGACTGCAGGGAAAAATAAATAAAGGAGACAAATAAAATAAAAGCAATTGTAATTTTAAAAATAAAAGTCAGGTTTTTCCAGGTTTAAGTTCATTTTAAGTAATTTCTTTTGGCATTTGACGTAATCCGCATTTAGACTATGAAGTGGAAATACTATAATTTCAGTATTTACTGTTGACTTCGGAGATTTATTTACACTTACATGAAGTAACTTTCATATGGTGAAATGATAAACATCGCTACTGTATCACTAAACATCAGCCAAAGCTGAAAAAAACGCACATAGCATAAGAAAATCTTAGTAACTTAACCAATACAGTGAAATATAGTTGGGTGAAACCCCAGTAAAACTGAAATGTCAGAACTGAAACACTAAGTGGATGAACTGGAATGCTGATTGAAATACCTGCATCTGAAGTTTTGCTTCATGTCGTTATACTCTTAGAAACCAATACACATATCCAGGTTTTTTTTTGTTTTTAAATTTAATCTCCAATAAATATTTAACCATTTAGAAGAACAGGTAAGTTACTGTACTCATCTTCTTTATTAAAAAAAACATACTTACTGCCCTGTTGTTCCCCATTCAATCTTGCCCAATTTTTTTAACAATGATGTAATCTCATCAGTGTTTAGGAAGAACCTCGAAAGAAGAGAAGCAGCATTACAGAAAGCACCATGAATACCTAAAATCACTCTGATAGTTTGAGATGTGCAGTATTTTTCAGCACAATATTCATGGAGGAGCAAAATTAAGAGATTAATTGCCTACTCCAGTTTCATTCTTCCACTCTTAACACACATTTGGTTGCTCATTTATCTCCACATTCATACTTAAAAACTTTCTTGCCTTTTGCTTTCTTTCTCTCTCATGCACAGAGTACTTCAGCATTTACTTACTGAGTTTTCACACCTAAACTCAGTTTAGTTCATTAAATTATTCTGCATGGAGAAAGAGTTCTCCAACAATCCTGAAGAACAAAACAATAACTGAAGTCCAAAATGTATGTTCTTTTTGTTCTGTTTATTCTTACACTAATAACAGCTGTTTCCTTTACCGATGAAAGCTAGCAAAATCTTTTAAGTACTTCTACAGTCAGGCTAACAGAACTGCAAATATAACATCATTCAACCAAATCCTTAGCTTTGTTGTCCAGTTATAATGAGCAATTTGTGAAAACTGAGGTGTAAGCAGTATTGAACAGCGCATCTTTTCTTCTCCCCCGGCCCCTTTCAGGGATCTACTCATTGTTCTACAGTATTTTAGGTTTACAGAATGCGCCTCAACTCTTATGCACTCCCTAGTTAGGATTTTTTCACCTTTGGTGTTATTTTGGAGTGGGACCAGCATGCGAGACCTTTATACATACCCTTCATCTCCTTTTTCCCTGATTTGTTCAAGTTCTTAAAAGGTCTTCCAATGCAAAACAAATTTGATTTTGTCATGTTTTAGCTTTCTTGTAGGTTGGGAGAGTTTGCCATTGTGCATTTAATAGGCTTCTCTGAAATTCTCATTCACCACTGACATTATCTACAAAACAGGCCCTACCTACCAAGTCACTAAGTTTACTAGAAGATGATCTTAACAGATTCCTTTATCCATATTTCTAATCACTCAACACACGACAGGAGGAGCCATAATTTTTGTCAAGCTTTCCAACACAGCGCCCATGGAAGTGGCTGCGTAGACGTCGCACTTAGGGACATGGCTTAGTGGTGGACTTGGTAGTGTTAGGTTAATGGTTGGACTCAATGATCTTAAGGGTCTTTTCCAACCTAAACGGTTCTATGATAACGTTTCACGCTTTGCATACAGGTAATGAACTCTGAGCTTCATTCCTCTGCACCAGTCAGAATCTGATGGCACACAACCACTCTATTGCCCGGTGTGCTTCCATGTCCTGAAATATAATGGGATCCCCGGGATGTTCCAACATAACACCATCTTTGTTCTGTTCCTCCTTCATCGTTCCTTAATGTGGCCTTTATACACTAGGATTACAGTACCCTGACCAGTTTTATGACCAAGATGCGTAGGGTCAGCTGTAGCATAGCCATGACAAATTTTGTTTCTCATTTCTGGTTAGAAATCATATTTGTCACTCCCAATGAGTGCAACATGGTAACTGGGTTTTTCCACAAATTTCTTCTTAGACATCAGTGCCCCAAAAACGCATTTAAGTCTCTCCTGAAGGTGAGAAATGGATTAATTTAAAAAAAAATTATTATGCTATTATTTCCCCAATTTATTTCTACTTACAAGGGAAGGACGGGAAGTTTAAAAGTAGCAGAAGTTTTTCAAGAATTTTTTAAATGCATATATATTTGTTTACATAGCAGCAAATTGTATGTGCTTTCTCCCTGATACCTCAGATGAAGGCTACTGTGCCTCACTGTTAGTGATGAGTTTATATACATCTGTACTAGTAGTTTTTCAGTAAAATGCAAACGAAGCAGCTCAATTTCTGCTCTTTAACTGTTATATGAACACTTTTTGTAATTAAGATAACCAGTTCATCCATTTACCTCCCAATATACCTTCTGCTCCAGTCATTTACCTTGGAGATATTTTTTCCTTCAAACTATTCACTCGTGAGAGCTCAGCCTCGACCGGCAACCTCAAATTATGTAACACCTGAAATTAAGAAGTCAGTCTCAGCTTCTATTATACAAAAAGGAGATTATACAGGCACCTATTACCTACAACATGACAAGTATGACATCTTTAATTTTATAGGAAAAAAAAAGTTTACTCATTAGCAGCCAATAGCCAATTTTCAATTGTCTTCTTACGTTGCTGAGACCTAATGGTTAGAGATTTTGTACTGTTAGCATGTACGTAAAAGGAGGACTCAAATTTTCCTTTTATACGAACTGCTACCGAGAAGGTGACTTCTAAGTAAGAAGGCCTATGGGAGTACAGTGGTGGGTACCAGCTCCCAGAGGCCACACCAGACAAGACAGAGGCAAATGCCAGGGAAA
>VYZM01002910.1:4267-109167 GCA_013398915.1 Dromas ardeola | reverse complement strand
AAATATTAAAAATATTTAAAATGAGGTCTATATACTGCCACTGCATATGAATACATACACACATATACATACTGCCACAAGCATTATGAAGACATTCAAGAAAGTGTTACACAAGCTTATGATACAATGAGGAAATGTTTATTACATGTAATGACCCTGATGTACCCTACAAATTATAAAATCCTTAACCTTCAACTTTCTATACTCACTAAATGCCCAGGTTCTTGAATTTTTCCTCCAAGCATCTTTTCCTCTCTGTTATCAGAGACAGGAGACATTACTGGATGGACCTTTGGTCTGATACAGCACAGCAGGTAGCCTGTGTTTCTATGAACAGCAGACGTGATGGGGAGGAAGAAAGAAAGTAAAGGCCTGGGACCAACAGGCTCAGGAGATCGTGGCTATTAATTCTGGAGTAGCTCAGTGAGAAGGCTGGAGAGTTGTGGAATAGGAAAGGCTTGAGAGAATTCTGAAGTGCTAAAAACACTGCCCCTTTCACTGATGAGTACTGTGTCACGGTTTTCCTGCCCTCCCTCTCTATTTTCTGTTTCAGATAGCAAGCTCTTTTTTGTTTTACATCAGTCACCAGACGTTAATCTGTGACCAAGACCAAATATAAACTGGGGAGGGGGTGTGCGTAGAGGTGGGGTAAGAATACATTACTACAAAAATCTCAATATTCAAGTCAGCAAACTGAAAGACGGATCACAGAAACTTCCAATCCAAATTTGAATGTATTCATTAAAAATAAATCATTTCACAGTGCAAGAATATTAACTACCTGAGTGAGATCACAATAGGCTCTTACAGAAGGTGTAATTTTTAATTCCTTTGCAATCCTAATGACACCAATCAAGCACTTTTTCTTCTCTTCAATGACTTCCTTAGCTTTTGCAATGCCAGCACTGTAGTGGTTGATGCTCTTCACTAATTCTGCACACAACTTCCTTTTCCTATATTAAAAACACTACTTTTCAGAATTTAATAAGCACTCAGCCATACAGATTCAAACTTCAACTATAACACACAATTGTCAGTTATACAACAATACGAACTGGATATATCTCACACAGAAATACAATTTTCCTTAAATGGTGAAAAGTGTAAAGCATGGAAAACCCACTTACTAAGAGGAACCACAGTGTGAACTCCTGTTCACACTGAAAACCCACTTCATTTGGAGGAATGTTTTTTTATTAAATGTTTAAAGCACTATTCCATTCATGCCTCCTGATATTTCCATACACATCCAACCAAAAACTGAATAGATGGATTTTACAATTCCGTCTATTAAGATATGCAAATCCCTACTTGGATACTCTTCTGGAATCCTAAGCTTTGACAGCCCTCCCCCTCTTAAATCTAAAGATACAAATATTTTTGAAAATGAAGAAATAAAGTGTCCTCGGGCTTCTATCAGCTTGAAAACTTGCAGAAAGTTATTTTAAAAAGTTATTCCTGCTGTTAAACTGATCATCCACTAATGGCAGTATTAAAAAACCCTCAAAATTGAGCTATTTCAGAAAAGTAACATCATTAAGACTATGTTTTTTCTTTTTTTAAAGAGCAGAGGCTGAGTAAGCTAGTGTATTCCAACCATGCAAACCGGCTCAAGATGCCACTATGAAAGGACAAAAATACTGCAAAAAAAAATTAAAGGCAGGTATTACGAAAAACTGCTACGAAGACAACTGAAATTTTATTTAGAATTCTTTTATCTGAATTAGAAACAACTTCTTGATAAAAATAACTCACTCCTGCCATGCTACAAACCAGGTTACTACCTTGAGAGAAGAGAAGTAATAAGTTCATCAAACGTTCTATCTGCAGTTTCTGCAACCCTGTCTCCTTCATGCTTCACTTTCAATTCCAAGTATTTCAGCATCTGTGTAGTTCAGTATTAAATAAAAATGCATTTACTATTTCATTTTAATTATTTGATTATTCTCACTTTTTTTTTTAAATTCAGAACAGAAGCAATGAACAGTAAGACAGTAACCAATACTCCATCAGAGTGACACTAAACCACTTAAGATTGACACTTAAACCAATTATAGCTCATTACTCCCTTTGTTTTCTCTAGCTTCTAGTCAGCTTATGCTGTCTGGACCCTCATGTCAACTGAAGTCTATAGGTCTATGAGGCAAGAAACATGGAGATCTTGGGCCCGCTGCCCCACTTCCCTTACTAACATTAATATAGCACCATATACAGATAACTACCACGCTAAGATTTCTACTGTATTTTTAAATTCATTTTGAGCATAAAGGAAAAAAAAAAGAAATATTCTTCCCTCTGGCTAAGCATCAGTTTTGTTGCTATAGTTACTTTTAATGAAGAGATTATGGTGAAAAAAAAAAATCACCTCATTAATGCAACCCTGCTTTGGCAATTCTTAGTCTTTGTTGAAAAGGTATTGGAGGACCACAGTTGTATGCATGAATTATTATATTAGAGCTGTTGAAATATAGGTTTTTAAAATATGCTATTAGTATATGAATTAGGTATTTAACATAATTTTATTTAACTGACAGATTGGCCACTGCAACAAAACAGATTAGAAAGGGAATGGAAAACAGGTTTTAAGGATATCCCATGCCACACTTATTAGAATGAATTTGCTTTACGCTTTTGGATCATTAAACGCTTCTGTGCATCTTAGAACACACGTAAAACATAAATAAATGTCAAAGACAGAACTGCAAGCTTTTCCACAGCACATTTTATGAGTTAAATTTTAAATAAAATAATTATCATTTATTAAGTTCGTAAGTTGCTCAGTAAAACCTACTAACAGCATTATCCAGTATTTTAGGATTCTTCCTGTATTTTATACCATGCATAAAAATGCATTACTTGATTTATATGTTTTGCATATTGTGTCTGTTAAAATTATTACTTCTATTGCCCATATAATTTCCACCTTTAAATCCAGAACGAGGCACAAACTAGAAAGTTAGCATAGTTACTAGAGCAAAAACAAATGCTGAATTTTACCCAGATCCAAGGAAACACAAGCTTAGTACTTAAAGATTGGCTTATATATGGTTCTGCTAAATTATATGAACTGACCTATTAACTTTAAATTATGCACAGGCTTATGTACTCCTTTACAGACTACTCCTGTAGTTTGTAAACTGCAAACTATAGCCTGGAGTTTAACACTGTATATTCACAGAAATAGCACAACCAGTTGAAGGAAAAGGAAGATGTCAAAACAATGCCAGTAAAAGCATGTTTAAATAGCATGTTAATTTCTGACTACTTATAACAAAAAGCTTAAATCAAGGACAGGATTTGATATTTCATGATGTATTTAACTTATTTTCACCCACCTCGTCTGCATCATGTAAGTGGCTGAGATTACAAATAGCTATGCATAAAGCTTCATCAATAGCTTCCACAGTTTTGCTGTCCTGGGGAAAGATTTGGCAATGAATGTTAAGCTGCCTGTATGACAAGGAGACAGGCTATATTCATTTGCCATTTTGACAAAGAGGCACTTGATCTGTATAAGACTCTGAGCAGCTCTATAGCTGCAAACAGGCCCAAAACACTTAGCTCACCCGAATTACACTGAGTACGTTTACATTGTAGTATTTCTGAAACGTGGATTCTAAGTTTTTTCATTTGTTACATACATGCAATTTATTTGCACACACAGATATGCACAAAAAGCAAATGAAAAGATAGTATGTGAAGGAAAAGCAAAATAAAGTTGTAATACAGAGGAAAGAAAACATGCAAGATTGAAGAATGGGAATACTGCAGCCTAGAAAAAAGTAAAATATTTAGTAATATCATTTGGGGAAAACCAACAAGAATTTTTTTTAAAAAATGTAAGCTCCCAGTGTTACGCTGATGCAAGAAAAGACCCTAAAACACTTGCATGTGAATCGGCACAAATGTACATACAGGAATGTCTTATTTTGTCACTGGCACTACTGAAACTAGCGTTAAGAGTACTGATTAGAGTGCTGGCATATTGCTAAAAGCAAAATGAGATCATCAGCTGGGAATGCCCCATGAAGTCAGGGATGGTGCTGTGTAAGACTATCACTATTAGGCAACCAGTTCACCTTGCCAAAAGGCAACTTAACTAACATGCAAACATCTCCAACTTCTAAAGGTTTTCTCACTAGTGCTAAGGAGACGTGCTAAACATGAGCTAGAGAAAAATCAAAAGCTAGAGCAAAAAAAAAAAAAAGAGGTCAAAAACCTGAAATAGTTTTGCCTCTGACCAGACACTAGTGTAAGTGAAAAGAAGTGCTGCCCGCAATCTGGGAAAACCTGTTAGTGACACACATTATGGAGTTTATTAAAGATATTTGTTGTCACCTTCATCTTTAGAACAACTTTCAATTAATGCATCTCAACATCTCAGACCAATTGTAGACCTCCTTCCTAGGAGCAGAAAAAGGGAAGAAAACCCTCCTCCTATTATGACTTGGATTTTGAGCAGATGCAACGAGACATAATAGTTAAAAACGTCATGGAATTACATTGCTCCCTCTGTACTTCGTAGTTCTCATTATGATCAGTGATGCAGTAATAAAAATCCTTCCAAAACTCAGAAGACATGGATGTACTTATTCAGTGATGTAAGAAATGATACTGCCAGAGACCTGGTAATCACCAAGTACAAAATAAAGAAGTCTGAAAAAAACTTAAGAAACAAGAAGTAGCAGTGAGACTATGATCTCGGTAAGTGTGGGTTTTCACATGAGCTTGTTCTCAACAACTCTCTCCAAAAAAATGAAAATGTTCTGTCAACAGAACAGGTAACTACCATAAAAATATTACTTACTACCTCAAACTCAAGACACTTCAAAAATAACCTCAGGCTACTTCCTTTAATAGTCTGTCAACAGTAATATATTGAAGTTTAGGGTAACACAGCTTTATTTTAAGCAGACTATTCAAAAAAATGTTCGGAAAAGAAAAACATTTTCAAACTTTAAGGGGCACTACAACAAAACTACCTAACAAGCCAAGACAGACATTAGCAAGTTATGATTCTTTCAAGGTTAACTGTTCAGGACAGTCTCCATAGAAGAAAACAGGACTGGCACAGGATATAGCATTCATTTCTGGTTTATTCTGTCATTTTAAAATATCCACAACATTAATTCACTTGGCCTAAAATGTCACAAACCTCATTCAGAAAGATCAGGTTAGAAACTTAATAGAATGTTTCAAGAGAGATCCATGTGTCCAGCACCTCATTGTCCTGAATGAATACTTTAGAGACGTGTTGCATGAGCCTTGCAGCTGTCTCAAATTATGAAAGAAATAAAAAAGCCCCAAACCAAAATATCGTGAAGCCTCAGGTGCCTTTTAAGAAAAGCTAAATTCAAAATACATTGTTTCACAGCCAGCTGAATACACTAGCCCTTCTCAGCCATGATCTGTTTGGGTTTGAACTGCATTCATTTTTGTCAAGTTACTTTATTAAAACTGTAGCTGCACATCAATTCTGTAATAACATGGAATAATAGTGCATAACTATTAAGGCTACAGGTTTTTGTGTTTTAAGAAGTGCAGTATTAAGTACACATATAGAAAAATAATGAGTGAGAATATAAGGAAATTCCATATTAACACACCATGTCTGCTGATGGAGCTACAGCTGGTTTATCCTTCAGCCCACCATTTGAAGAAATTGGGTGCTGAACATTTTTCTCTTCAGCATTGTGACAGAAAGGCCTGCAAAAGAAAACTTTAAGGAAAAAACCTCTACATTTTAAATCAACTATCAAACTTCGCAGAAATACTTTAGACACAATCTGAGTATTTCAGAATCTCTCATTAAACACACAGCTATTTCTGAAACAGTAGAATTCACACTGTGATATAGTACAGATGCCTCATTTTTGGAAAAAAACACATTTCCTTTCTACTAGCATCATTTTAAAATTCATCTTCAGTAACTCCTTTTCATCTGACAATTTTGGCAAGGCTGAACAAAACCTTAGTAGGTGCTACTGATTTTTATCCTCAGTGAGAGTAAAATGCATTACTATTAACATTCCAGGATTAATTTTTCATTTGTTGCCCCAATATTTTTTTTTAGATATCCTATCAGATACTGATTAGGCTGTTAGTATCTTACAGATTACACCAAAACCATTTACTAAGAACCTGTTATGAGGGCTCTTAAATGCTCTTGTGTAATCACCCATACCTGCTCTTCATCAAAGTACACATGGATCTAACAGCTGCAAAGACTCTCACAAAAACAGTCTGCATAAACCAGCCCAGTTACAGAAAAGAAGCACTGCGTTCTTCCTGTGCTCAGAGTTTGTTTTTTCTGATGGACTGTGAGAGGACTTGGAGAACACTGCTGCAGACACTGACAGCCATACATGTAATCTTGAGTTTCTATCTTCCTTTGGGCAAGGCTAGCGATGCACACTACATGCACCAAACTCGGAAGGTAAGTTTCCTATACCTCCCTTACAGAGCAGCTCTATATAGAACAGTTCTCTCATGTGACACATCTGTAAGAATTATCTGGGCCTATTCTCATTTGTATCAACACAAATCTCCATAGCAATGGCAGCTGGGGGAAGACACGTACTTTAAGACTTCCTTCAAGTTCACATAGGCTAGACAAATAAGTAACTTAATATAATATGACAGTAACACAAAACGTTGCTGTTATCTAATCTTTACAGCTGTGACTGGTTAGTCAAGCAGAAGGTGCAATGAGAGCAGGAGGGGGGTGGGAGTAAGGAGGTGTTTCAACAATACAGTCCGTCCTACTACAACCTGGCATTTCAGCAGGTCTCTACTTGCCCTCTGAACCTTTATCAGGTAGTTACCACAGTGCCTAAAACTTTCAGTTCCAAACATTTTCAATTCAAGCCAAGCCAATCTGTTTCTTGTTGCCTTTCAATTAAATGTTATTTGTACTCAAGTGTCAAGCAAGTTGTGTTCTCAGTATGGTTGTCTAGTACTGCGGGAACACAATAGTCAAGTTTAAAGAACACATTAAAAAAGAAAAAAATCATCCCAAGAAAAATGGCTGGAAATGCTTGTTTGGTCAAGTTCTCCCGAAGTCTGGCATCTAAACACATAAAAACCAGTCAAGTTAATAAAGGTTTACCTTGCTAGCCTTTGTGAGTTGCCACTGCACTGCCCAGGTTTAAAATCAGTTTTGGTCTAAATTCAGAGGGGAAAAAGCAAAGCAAGTTCAGATACAGGGTTAAATAAAAGACCCAGTAAAAAATGTTCTGTAACTTCAGTACTGCCTCTCCCCCCTGGCCATTTCAGTGAGACCAAGTTTCCAAGCAAGTGCTGTTGAATTGGGCAATGAGAGGTGTAAGAAAACTGAAGCCAAAGCTCCGTAGCCATCAGTGTATCTTTGCAGTAAAGTGCTCCTGGTAAAACGGATGCTGATTTCCTGTGGGCTCTTAGCCTTTTTCCCCACTATTATGCAAAGTTTCTAACATATTGCATTAGTGAACCTGATTACAACTTATTTTTTCAATAAAATTTAATGACAGGGCTTAAATCCAAAGATTTTACTTATTTGTATTTTGCAATAAAGGCTAAATCTGAATATCATAACAGAAAAAACAGAATGGCCACACCCTATCTTTTGCATAAATTAAAAATAAAAAAAGCACTTAATGTTTGTCCAAAATATAGATTTCTGTGAAACAAATGGCATTAGCATATTATAACATAAAAAAGATTCACAAGCACAGCACTTTTTTTTTAAATGCAGAAACAGATGCTTAAGTTATGCACTACCGTGCAAAGTAAAGTTGATTTTTAAAAAAATCTTTTAAGTCCTTTTATTTGGAAGCTGGCAGGGTGATTTTTTTTTTTTTTTAAATACACACACACCAGACTTTGGACATCAGATGCGCAGTACACTGCTACACTGCATAACGAGAAATGCTAGCAAAGACTTGCTGGGGAGCAGGTGGTTATAAAGTGCAGACCTTTACCTCAGAGGGGACCTGAGCTTGCTTTAATAGCTTTCAATTAAAATGCAGCAGATGCTGTAATATCACTATTTCAGACCACCACAGCGACTACTGAACAGAATGCTTTAGATCAACTTACTTCTGTAGAAGAGAAACCAAATAAATCAGTGTCTTCATCCTCCACATTATCATAAAACGCTGTAAAAGCAAGCGTAGGAAAAACTTGATTGTGAATGTTGTTAACTGCAGGGCATCTTAATCAATGAGACAAACAGGAATACATGATCACTGGAGTAGTCTTATACATAGTATTCATCAAGTTAATAGGAATTTGGACATTTGAGTTTTATAATGACAAAATTTGAAAGCTAGGAATGGAAGTCCAGATAAATGGATATGAAAATTATCTGGGAATTACAAAAACGTACTTGCATTTAATGATTAGGGTATTATCTGCATTACATTGCTGCTACATTCAGGACAGGATAAACATACGAAAAGGAAGGCAAAAACGCAAAAGAAAACATGCATTTAAAATGCGCATCTATACTACAGGAAAAAAAGTAGTTTCATACAGAATCCATAAATACTACATACTCAATTTTACAACTCTTGGAAAAAAGATACTCAAGCAGAAAATCCCAGAAAAATAAGGTTTCTTTTAAAAGAAACTTTTCAGTAGCTTTGTCAAGAAAGACAGCAGGAGGGGAAGAGAAAGGTATAGGTTGTTCTTGCTAAGTACAGGAAGTGTAGTAAATAAACAATGCATTAATCAAACCTGGCAGCCCATCTATTGTCTTTAACAGATCATAAAAAATATAAATCAACAGTGAATACTGTGCCACCACAAAATTGCTGGAAATAAAAATCAAGATCCAAAAGCCTTACCTTTCACACTCATATTTTTTGATATATGACACAAATCACGCTTTCTCTGATCTGGCTCTGTAATATCCTCTTCCAGTATCTTAAGACATTGCCTTCAAAAAAAGAAGTAAAGTTTTTAAGATCATTACGGATGCCAAACAAATGTGAATTCTGACTTTCAGCTCTCTTAGAATTCTTGCCCACTTTTTACAAAATGACATCATGTAGAAGGTGGTACAGTTAATGAAACACACCACACACACAAAAATTTTGTTACCCTCTTAACTGGAGGAGGAGCAATTTACCTATATGATACTGAATTCAGCAATCCATAAAGATGGCACTAGAGCTCTTAAGTATACAGAACCAGCATTTACGGTAACTAGAACCAGCATCAATAAATTGTTACAGTATCAGTTTTCATTATTCATTCTATAGTTATTTAACTAAGAATATACTGAATAGATTAACATTGATTTATTTACTTTAAAAATACACATCCAGATCAATACAAGATATTGGAAGCCTAGTAGCTATTTGACAACATCCCAAGACGCATTTAAAATGTCTTTTTCCCTGAACCGACTCCAAATGCCAGAACTTTCCACAAACAGCACACATACCTAACACATAAAAATAGACTCACTTGCAACACTGCAAAATACAAATGTTATTTTCTACATTTCCTCAATCCTATTTCCTGATTATTATACTGTCAGAACTTAAATATGTAAAGGCCACTAGAGTAATCTCAAAATTCACATACCTTATAGCATTTATTTTTCTTCTGTTAAGGCTTTCATTACTGTTATCCACCGAGGGGAAGTCTTGTCTTTTACTCATGACGGTGTCTGATTTAAAAAAAAAACAAAACAAAAACAAACACAAACCCCACCCAAAATGACCAATTCTCTACAACATTTCATCACTTGAGCAAACACTACAGGTTACTTACATTACTTGGCAAAGAGTTAGATAAAAAACACAGACACAAAATTCACAGAAAACATACCTCTGTTTCTTTCCTTGAAAAGCCAATCTTTTAATTGCAACAGAAAGCCAGCCTGTTTTTCGCTATCCAGCTACTCCACTAGATAGAGGTAAGGTTAGGGGTGGCGCAGCCTATCAGACACAGGACGAGACACCACTGCTGGTCTTCAAGCCTCCTTGAATCATACATCCTCAATATGATTATTTCTCTTTTCTGCAGCACCTCAATACTCTAGATTCACACCCTGTTTGCGATCCACCACGTAGAGTGACCCTGACTCCTTTCCTTAAGGCCTACTATCTGGCCATTTATTTTCCTTTCTGTATTTGCTTATACGCAGCATCTTCAGCTCCCTTTCCCTCTCTGCTCTCCCCGTCGTCCCCCCCCCGATACTCGATGGGACAGGTGCTCTTTCCTCCCAGCCGGCGCCCAGACCACCACTGCAGGTGCCACCATGACGCCGGTGAACAAGCCTGAGCACAGACATACCGAGACCGCCGGGGACGGGACGGGACGGGACGGGACTCCCCTCAGCACGAAGATCAAACGGACAAACAACCCCACAACAGGCAGCCTCGCGCCGCTCACCGCGCGCCAAAACGGCCACCCCAACCACCAATCACCGGGCGCTTCGCCTGCCCGTGTGCCCATCGCAGCCAATCACAGCGAGACGGCAGGGGGAGGGCGGTGATTGCTGCGGCCCGCGCGGGAAGCCGTCGCCGCCATCTTGATGCCCTGAGGCGCAGCTGGGCTGCAGCAGATCGACGAGGTGCTGGTCAGGGTGATTCCTCGCCCCCTCCCCGTCCATGCCGGGAGATCCGAGTGTGTGTCCTGGGCTAGAAGCCATTAAGTCCATGCTTTGGGGTTACTTTATTGTACATGCATTCTTATTACTTGCATGGGTTTTAACACTTCTGTTTTGGCTGTCACAAGGTTAGTATTATACTTTCCAGATTTGTGTTTAAATCACCTCTAGCAAAATACAGTTGAATTTTAACATTAAAAATACACCGAGTTTTCCCCTGCAACTTTTAGACACTTGTCAAATCATGAGCTAGGCCAGCTTTCCAGGAGGTAAGTTTCCTAGCAAAACCTGTTACTCATATTTTTGTACTGTTAGCACAGTAAAATCAGGTTCCACTACAAACCTTTCATTTTAAATGTATTAAGTAACTGTCAGGCTGGGGTTTTGACTTGGGTGACAAGGCAGAGTTTGAAAGGTCACACAAACTCTATGCTTGGTTTTCGTAACAATAGGGAGTACTTCAGTGGTGTGGCCAAGGCAAACAGGAACTCTGTTGAGAAAAGGGCTAAAGCAGAAGTCTACAGTCGGGTCTGCTGAAAGGGCTAAAGAATTTCAGGAGTAGTGGGAAGAAAACATGAAGAAAGGAGCACTAAAGTTCAAAAATTAGCCAGTTCTATGGAACTAGGTCCTCACCTACTTTTTGGTAAAACACCCAAATCAGGCACGTTTGCATTGGTTTAGTTTATCTGCACTTGAATGTGCATTATTTGTTTGTGAGCAGCAGAACTTTCCAGATGTTATCCTCAAAATGATTCAGCTTGTACATAGTTACCCTTAGAAGCCTTCATTGTTAACCAGGACCTGATTAGACTCACCTTTGTATAAAATCCTTTTGGCAAATCTTACAGCTGTACCTTGTGCCTGCTCTGGTTGTGTTTGGTGTCGTTCGGCCTACAAATGTTTGTAGGAAACCCTGTTTATGAGAATAAAAATTGGTATGTACCAGGCTGAACTTGCACATACAGTATAACTCCCTGTTACCTGTAGCGTGTTTTTCAGAAACAACTTCCGAAAAGTCCTACAAAATGCTGTGAAAAAACAGGGCTGGGAACTGAAATTCTTATTTCTCCTTGACGTGAAAATTTATAGACTCCAGTTAGATAGTGGTTCTATGGCACTTTATCATTGTCCCATCTTCAGCTACCCCATGCTCCAGAGACAACAAATTAACTGTTGCTTTCTGTCCCTGTAAGAGCTAAACCCTCTTCTGCTTTGTAAATACCAGTTTCCTTTTTCTCTCTGATTCGCCAACCAGTTATTGCAATGAAGTTAAAATCTCAGGGGTTTTCTCAACTTGTAATTTAGCTTTGGAAATAGCTTTCTGTCTTTCAAAGGGGAGGAAATGCTTGTGCACCCAAAATTTTGTCTTTATGTTCCGTAAACTATGTTAATTCCCACTTAAAAAATAACTTTTATGAACATAGTGAATGACAGCTGAGGGGTAAAATGTAAGGTGGGTGACAGCAGACCTGTTGTGGGTGTAGCAGAGAAAGGGAAATGATAGAAAGGATTGCCTTGGTTAAAGGTCTCAATGCAATTTTAAACCAGCAGCATACAGGATTGTCTAAAAAGCAGCCTAACGTATCTCTTTGATGAGAAGCCTAATTAGGCCTAATTAGGTCTTTGGTGGGAAGACAGCTCATCCTTGCTTATATTTCAACTATACCTCCATTTAATAAATAAGTGAATTATAGCAACAAATGCTCGTTATCATTTTCTGCTTATGAATTTGTCAAAATTCGTAAAAATATAGCTGCACGTTCTGTTCCCTATGCCTTTACAAAGAATTGTAAAAGATATACATACATCTTACGTTATATATCATGCATATATTAAGCTTGTTTGTATCTCTGTCAGCCTGTATACGAAAGAAGAAATAAATATATATGGCACACCTGCAGTTTTGTGCTCATACCACTCTGAAAATCTGAAGAAAAAACCCACAACTTAGTTTGTTATCTGAAAATACAACAGTAATTTTCCAGAAAGGAAGGAACACCTTTCTGTGCCATTAGCTATTCAGAGAACATTACTGATGTTTCTTAATTTTATATGTCAGTATTTAAAATGCAGGCAATGGAAAAGTCAGTTTCTAATGTGGGTAGCCACAAGATGGCAGCATGGATTAACCCTGGGTGGACTCACTCGTCAGCTTCTGCTTGCACAAGGCGCTTCACTAGCTTTGTCTGTGGTAAGAAGTGCACTGTACAAGGAAGGTCATATTGAACAGACTGTTGTCTTTGGTGAGAACAATGTAGTTGTGTTTAAAAATCACAATCAAATGCAGGTTGAAAACATACATGTTGTCTAGATCATCTTTTCATCCAGTTGTTATTTCTTCAAATGCAACCTCCTTTTTCATTGTCTGTATCTTGCTCTTTCTCAGCAAGAATTGCTGCTTTCAAAATTTAACAACTAAATGCACTAAAAATGGCCAGTGTTTGGGGATTTTTTTTGTTTGGTTTGTGGGTTTTTTCCTTTTTTTTTTTTGTTATTTAGATGATAGATTCTGTGAATGTGTATCTTGGTTATTTGGTAAGTAATCGCTATTGGATTTTTTCTGTAGTATGGCCATGTGATTAAATGGTAAGTAGAAAAGCAGTTTTTCCCTAATTGTTATGTGAGCGGCTGCACATGTGTTTGGAGAAGGAAGGAGACCTGTTATATTGCTGCAGACAGGGCCAAATGCAATGATTTGGAAAAGTTTGTGGATAGGGGATGTGCAGATGTACTGGAAGTACAATTTCATCAATGAAATGTTAATTACGTAGCATTAACAACTGAATTATCTGGTTTCTAAGGTTTACACGAGTTAGACAAGTAATCTCAAAATGTGGTGGTCTAACACAGAGACACTGATACCTGAGGGAAATGTTGTACTTAATCTCTCTGGCTCATAATATAATTATCTTTCTGAAGTATCCCAGATTTAGGTTACTTATAGTATGAAAGGGATTAGACATTTCAAGATCATTAGGTTTTTTTGTTAGCCAGGATGCACATGTTAGTGATTTCTAGAATTACCCCAATGTGTATAATTTCTGCTCTAACACTACAGTTGGTGTTTTCTTCAGTGAAGTTTCTATCCTTATAAAGAGTTAATTGTTACAACTGTAGTATCTGGCAACAGTCATTCAAGTAAAAGTTATTGTTTACTCATCTTCAGTTAATGTGTTGCTTTTATCACTGTTCCTAAAATGACTTTTTATGACCATTTAAGGTTGATCTAAACTTGTGCTGTTGATAAAAGGGTAGGTCTTGCATTTTTCTGGTACTAGGTGTGTGTTCACCCTTTCCTTGTTCACTAGTGTTTCTGGAGCCATGTTTCTGGAGTCAGCTGGATCTGTAAGTTGCTGTTGAGTAACTAGTTCTGTCATAATTCATACTGAGAACCTTGGATACTTGCATTTAACAATGCAGTCAGCAGCTATTCTTACATGGGCATGTCCTCATAGTAGTCGTTATTGGGTGCTTATGTTCAGTAGCTATTATTTGTCTAATTTTCTATGAATAAAATTAATTGCAAAGTATGCCAGAGGCTTTTTTCTTATCCACCCAGTTGGTTAAAACCAACAAAAAATCTGTAAATGTAATGGTGGACAGTTTAGTCCTAGGTACTTCTGTGGCATTGGTGTCTAACTCACATTACTTTCTTTTCTCTACAGAATCTGTTTTTTTGTCTGAAGCACAGTGTACAATATTTGCTGAGTCTGCCTTTAGGTACATTAATAGTAAAAATATGACATGAAAATTCATAGGTATAAAAGTATTTTAAATGTTATTGTGATTTTTGTAAGACACCTTTGATGCTTGAATCAAGCTTTCATCCTTTAAAATTCATCTTACAAGCTTTTTGCTGTGAGCATAACACAGTATTTTTTGTTTAAATTCCATCTTTTTTTAGCATGTAGGGAAATAGCAGCCAGAGGTTGGATTGTGAGTTACACCTGCCTGCTGTGCTCAGCTGCCAAATCTGGGAGCCTAACAGAGGTGAGGCTGTTGCAGCTCCATCTCTTCAGGTCCAGGCAGTAGCGAGGCTGAGCATCTATTCCCGATTTTAATTTATGATTGAAAAGACTACGATGCGCCTTGACCACATAGTATAAATAGAGATATCAGGAAATAAAAACAGTTAAGCAAGCAGAAAATCTTTTTCTGATTTCAGCATTCAACCACTGAAACTCAGACTGTCTGTAGCAAGGCACAGATTTGGACCCTAATCCAGAAATGAGTATCAAAGAGAGAGACTGCAGTATCCTGTGGGTTCTGACTGAAGGCTCTATGTAGGCACTGAAGTTTGTTTGGGGGTCTTTCAATTATATTTGTGTGTATGAAGATGTATAAACGATGTTGAAATCTTTCCGAAATGCATGTTGTAAATCAGCCACTTTTAGGCTTATTGAAGATGAAATTCTGTCTCTAGGCAAACCAAGCTTCTTTTTTGTTTTTAAAATCTTTTAGAAAATTGGTTTCACAGCAAAAATGCCATCTGAAATTCTTCGTGAAATAGTCTTTCTAGTCCAAATTTTTGGAGCATATATTATTGTTTAGTTTGTACAACGGGGTGTGTGTGTGTGTGTGTGAAATGCAGGTTTTTAGGGTCGAAACACATAGCTGAGAGGAACATGCCGGTGGGCGGGTTTGTTATTTGAATGTAACTTTAAGCTCATCCTTTATTGCTTAAGCAATTTTAAAACACAGTTTCAAAAATACTAAAGGTTCATGGAGCCTTCAGGAGACTTTATTAGAGCGTAACGAATAGCAGTATTTGAATAACGTGAACCCAACACTGGCGAATGCTGAGCAATGCTTTTTGGAAGCAAATGTCTCAACTGCATACATGCTTTTGCAGTCCAGAATTACTATAAACTCCAGGAAAAAAAACAGAATGTCTCTCTGTGACACTGCTTTCAGAAACCAAATGAGATAATAGACTATATTAATAGCGATTCCATAGTCTGTGGAATATAATATTGCAGAAAGTAGTGTGGTACACTGTGTTGCAAAGACTGCATGTAGTTCTGACTGCCATATTTCTGCTTATGCATGGAAAGAACAACTGCAGCTATGTTTTATGGAGCTTGTTTGCAAGAGAGTGAAGACATGGTAACCTGGGCAACCAGACTCCCTGGTAAGCTTTACAGTGCACACTGAGGCTTGCACTGTCGTCTTTTCATGTATTACTGTCTGAATAACTGGATCCAAGGTAGTTATACGCATACTGCAACTGCATCCCTTGCTGTAGTATGTTTATTATTCAAAGACAAAGATGAAAATTATTTGCCAGTCACAAACGGGGGTGGTGGAGGCAAAGGCTTGGGAAAAGCATAAGCACTCTGGAAAACATAGAGATTACATATGGAAAACATGCCGAAGGGAGATTTGGCTCATGACCTACGTTGAACTTTGCATGCAAAGGCTATAAGTAGCCAGAACACCTCACCTGAAATGGACAGAGAAGACATTCTTCTCTCAATTCTCCTTTGGGGTCTTTCTAAGTCAACAGCTGTGGACTGTATGCTACTATGGATGCTGAGGTAAATGCAGTGATCTAGTCCTATGATAAAGAGTACTCCCAACAAATCATCTTCTTTTGTTAAGAACCAAATTTATTAGAAAATTGGTTGGAATCGCCTATGCAAGATGGAAGTTAAAAGATCAGCAGTATTCTTTCAGTGCTTGTACACAAAGTTTCAGCAGTTCAAGACACAAATATGCAATGAGATTCCCCTCACAGCAGTTTGCTGAAAATAAGATTTACCGTGTGTGTCTGTATAAGCCTCTCAGCATCCTACTGGCCTGCTCAGCTTTGGTGTCCCTTACTGGACCTGTCTGTAGGACAAAACCACTAGCTTCTTTGTCTTTTATAACCAATATATAGAAAATAGTTGATTTCTTAAGAAGGCTTTTAGAATTCTTCATAGTGCATTGAAAATGGGGATTGATGAAGGGAGAGTATGGATTATTCCTATGGTTAATAAGGCTTTGTCTGATGGTTATGAGCTTGGATATTGAAACTGATGAAATCACAGTTTAGTACCATAATCCTCCACTAACTCCTTGTATGACCTTTAGCTAATTAGTTACTTGGTCATCAGTTCCCCTTGTCTATTTTGGTTGTTTTGTGATGTTTTGTCCAAAACTGTAGACAAAGGAGTTGGACAGTTATTAGGGGTTGTAGTACCCGTGAGAAGTATCACATACCATTGGTTCTGAATTCTGTTACTTTACCGATAAAAGTGATGTTGTTTAAGACGAACAGGATTACCACCCTGTGGCACACCCGTTCTAATCCCTGGCATTATAATTACTATCAAATTAATTCTGCCTATTCTAGGAAATATAAGTATTTTACTAGAAATGACTCTATGTCTTAAGGTTTTTGTGTTATTAGTGCATAAAGAAAAAGGAATGGAATCAATGACAAATGGGGAATCTGAATTTAAAGTGACTGCTAAGCAAGTGGGGCAAATTCTCAGGACTTTGAGTATTTTAATTTTAAATCTATCACTCTCTACACAAGGTATAATATTAAAAATCCAAGAAACACAATCTTTGTGGTCCTGGAGAAAGCTATGATTGTATGCTTCTTGTTCTATGCTTCTGTTCCCAGAAATGATCTTTGTATTGTTCATTTTTTTTTCGTGCACATCTGCTATTTGAAAAAGTGTAAAGTGTTGCTGCTATGTATATAGCATATGAGAATTAATACACCCAGACCTTTTTTTGAATTAAATGTATTTTGTATTTTAAGTTTCATTTCCTTTCAAAATACAAGAAAATATGAACAGAAAGTCTTTCTGTTTGCCTTGGTTGCTATAGCTTGCTGCTTCATCTTTCATGTACTTATCCATCTTTCTGATTTGTTCTAGAGTAATAATTGAAATATGTCATTAATAACTTTTATTGGTGAAAAAAGCTATTTTTTAATACGTTCCTGTAATGCTGAGCATAAAATAGAGGTTGATAATCACATATAAAGAAAAATTACTCCAAATCACTTATAGGAGCATTCACTTTTGTTCTTTGCATTTGAAGGTAGAGATAAAAATCACTAATTAGAAATATGCAGAGATTTCCATAGGGAAAGGCTTACATGGGCTATAACCCTTCGGATGGATGTCGCTGAAGAACAGAGTATATGATGGAGTGTTCCGTAAGAACATGGACAGGCATGGTTGTTTATTCTTTCTAAGTAACATAATAACCAGAAGGCACCTGATGAAATGATAAAACGACAGACTTAAATTAAGCAAGAAGTACTTTTGAAAACAATCCATAATTTAACAATAAAAATTACTTCCTACAGAATTATAAATGTGTTAAAATATGATCAGTCAAATTTATGGTCTATGAATTAGACCAGAAGAACTGTTAAAAAGGATGATGCATGCTTGATCTATTATAGCTCTGTCAGTCTCTAAATGCTCATAGCAAGAGAGTCTACTAAGGGAAGCACCATTCCACACTGGCCTATTTTTATATGTTTGCTTTAAACATCAATTTATGGTCACAGTAAGAGACAAGCCCACTTTTCTCAAATTGTCTCTTGGTATGGTCCAGTATATTTTTGCTTTTATTTCCATGCTAATGGATTCTGACCCCAAGAATCTAATAAAGATCTAATACAAAGTGAACTAAATTCAATCATATCACAAATGGATTCTGTATACATACAATAAAATTTTTACACACATATACATTTCAAGTGTGTGATTAGTTTCTTATATATGATTTAAATCCATTTATGATACCAGTGACTAAGCAGTTACGCATTATCTATTTGTTAGCATCACTGAAATACATTTTGAGTTCTAGTGTATGCCCTGGTTGGGAATACATCCCAGTTAGCATTTTGGCTGTTACGTTAACTTTAGCAAAGATGATAGTGTTTGAGTTGAGAATGGGAAAAACATTCTTTCACATGAAGATCTAATCCTTCCAGTAAAGGCTGATGGCTTGCTGGTGAAATGCAGTG
Organism: Dromas ardeola; assembly: GCA_013398915.1. NCBI lineage: Eukaryota > Metazoa > Chordata > Aves > Charadriiformes > Dromadidae > Dromas > Dromas ardeola. The sequence goes on along the minus strand of VYZM01002910.1, from coordinate 90,589 downwards.
GGGAATCTTGAAGAGCAGTTAAAGCACAGGCTTACATTTCCTGTGATAGGCATTCTGGTACCTTATTTAATTCAGACATGAGCTTGTTTGTGAATACTTATAACGTGTCTCAAGTTTGTATCATTTCAGAGACTAATGAAAATTTATGAAGTGTATTAATCAAGGGACAAAAAACTCAAACATTTCCAAGTGTCTGTTTGACAGAAGGAAGTGCTTTGCTGGATTTTTTCTCCATGTTGCTTTCTTTATTTCTTCAGTCACACTTGTCAGGCTGAAATAATGTGTGGAAGCTCTTCCCTGTAAATCACATATATTCCAGGAATCACTGGAGTTCTAAATGGAAAATGTGAAACCTGTTCTAAACTGAACAGCATACACAGCCAGATTGGAGCAGTAGAGCAGTGACTGGAACAAGGAGAAAAACAAATCCAAACTTTTCAGGCAGACTTCAATTAAAATAATGGAAAATACTAGGATAGAACCAGAAATGCTAGAAATTCCTCTGAGTATTTTTCCATGTATTTACAAAGGGGATCTCAGTCACATTCCAGGCAAAGTTGATCAGTTCATCCCTGGCTAGTTGTTTTCAGTGTTTCCAAGCAGGTCATAGGTCCAAAGAGTCCTGGACACATGTTTAGAAACCCGGATTGAGTTGCTCTTATCCTGGAGTTGGTTATTAGTCCAGGAAAGAACCTACAGGTGGTTTCAAAGTGTATGTTGTTGGTTTGTGTGGGGTTTTGTTGTTGTTGTTGTTTTGGGGTTTTTTTTCAAGTGCTTTTAAAGAGCCATCCCTCTCAGATGAGGTTCTGTATGGAGTTTGCACTTGAGGAATGTCATTATGTAAGACAGGTTGGTTGGTTCAGCAGCTTCTGGATATGGACTTGAAGAGAGATTACTTGAGAACGTAGAAGAAAAGAGCTGTGGTGTTTGTGAAAGTGTAGGTTGGAAGAAAGTACTTAAGGAGAGCAAGCTTGATAAAAAGTGTATTCATTCCTCCCCAAAATACTCTGCAGTAAATTTTACCGGCTTTTATTTACCTGGTTTTTTGTTTTCTGCTGATCTAGCATTAGAAGCTCTTCTTAGGACTGGTAAGAGCCCATAAATTTTACTAATTCTTGAGGCTAATAAGAGCACTGTATTTTCCAGATTTCCTGTAGTATTATTAGAAGGTACAGCTTCAAAAGGGGTTCCAAAGCTTATACGGAATACTGTTAAGCTGTGTTGCTCTCCATTATAACAGTTATCTCAGGCTGGGAAGAAGTGAAGATGGCAAAACAGCAATATGGCTTCACTGGATTCTTCCTGGAAGTTTCTCAAATTCTTCACAAGAAAAAGTTTGAAAACATGTTGTGTCTGGCTAACTTATTCTTCTCCCTTTTCACCCAGCTGACACCCTCTAAAGAAAGCTGGGGCCAGAAGAATTCTAAGCAGAAATGACCATGCAAAATAATGTTTTCCAGATGGGGCTGGTTCCCTGCAAACACTCCATGAATGCAGTTTCAGCCCTTATTTAGCCCTACTTGTGAATAAGCTGACAAGAATGACATGGGACCCAGAGAAGTGGAGAATACCAGCTCTCTGCTACTTGTTAGGAAGATCATGTCTGCAACCATAATAGGCATTTGCTATTTCACCTCAAGGGTCAGTTTATAAGCATATGGATTCCTAGATCTTTGCAATCTGGACATGATTCATCTGACCATCCACTTGTAATTAGTGAAGAGGAACACGCACTTTTAAAATACTGGTCTTTGCATTCTCAAGGACATGTTTAAAACGAAACAGATGAATCACACTTACAAGCACCTGTTTTTCTCCGTTGACCATAAAGGGAACTTAGAGAGACTAGCTGAGATCGAGACATCTACATTACAAGCTTTCACTGAGATGAATCCCGCCCAAATCCTGCCTAATAATGCATCTGGAAGAGTTTTCTCTTCTCTCCAACCTGTACAAATTCTCTTGCATTCTGTCCGGGCACATTAGCCATGTACTGGGTTTGGGATTTATTAATGCTTTCAAGCACAACTGAGGGAAGACCAAAGTGCAATTTCTTACTAGAAGTGAAACTTTGAAGAAGTGTGCAGAAGTGCCAAGGGCGCCTGAAGGCTCAGTCCTTAGTTAAAAAGCAAAGGTTTCATTTTATGCTCATCCAGCAACTGACTTTTCAAAGCCAAATGAATTCAGTTGAAATGGTAAAATAATCTGACCACAGAGAACACATTTATTGGGTATCTTTCTTTTAGCAGAGTAGCTAAAAGTGCATTTTTCATGCTGCTGTATTAAAGAGACCATCCCCATGCTCCTGAAGTCATGTGTTTTTATCCACTCTGATGCCAGGCTTCAGAATTGTTGATCTGGCATGAGAATTTACTGAACAATATATTTTGAAATATTCACATAGTATCTTACATTTTTAAAAAAATAAAAGGGATTGTGATGCTATTACTGGTTTCCAGTTTAAAAACTAGGGCCTACAGTGTAAATTTATTTGCAAATTGTCGTAAATTGAATTAATATAACTGCAGTTCTAGAGGCATTCAATTAAATTAATAACATTAACTGAAATTACATGTCGGCCTTTTGCCAGGTTTTGCAAGGATGGTACAAATTAGTTCAGTCAGCTTGGCTTTTACTTATTTTCTTTTTTTTATTGTATTTTCTGTTTGTAATTATTACTGTAATTAATTGAAAAAGGTTTATGACAATTACTAAAAAGCCATTGAGAAGAAAAGCTTGTTTGTGTTTTTCTAATAAGAGATAGCATTTGCTTTCTGATGATTCAAGTGGCAGGTTATGTAAACGTTTCTATTTCTGATCCTTCTAAGGCTTTTGTCTCTTGTCTGTTAAGTATTTTGTGGGGGAAAACATGATCATCAAGTCGGCAGTCTGCCTAGGATTTCAGAATGGCATGAAAATAAATAATTACACATGATGAAAACATTTAGGATATTACATTGTGATCATTTCATATCACTGGCAGATGCATTTCAGGAAGAAAAACAACATTACATAAAGTCTAGTGGTACAGTAAACAAGGGGATTTAAAGGCTGATGGATATTGCTGTCCGTTCTCTCCCTAGGATAAAGTATCAACTGCAATACTTTAAAATTAGGTTTGGTTGGGTTTTATTTTTAAATCCACAACAGAGAAATCTGCAGGTGGCTGATAATAAATAGTAAGACTTTGGCAGTTGGTAATAGCTGTTACTCTAAAGAGTAAACTAGAGGGAAGGGAGGACCTAATTTCATAGAAGGATTTCCCTCCAAGATCCCCTGAATTTGTAAACATCTTACCTGGGTCATGTACCTAATCATTAGGAGGAACAGAAAGAGGAACAAGCCTGAATAAGATGGTGTCTTTGTAATATTCATAATTCCCTTTAAAATCCAAATGTAGCTGATATTGCACTTTATTTGTTTCTTTTATCCTTGCTCTAACTATAATGCTAGTACTAATCTGAGCTTCTGCCCAGAAGCAAAGTTTGAGTTATATGCTGCATCAAAGGAGGAAGTGAAAATAATCATTAAATGACAAGGTGACCTAATTTAATGTAATTAATCTACCGTGTTAAAAATAGCTTAGACACGTCTGGTTTTCAGAAGTGCTATGCTTCACAGAATCACAGAGTGGTAGGGGTTGGAAGGGACTTCTGGAGGTCATCTCGTCCAACCCCCCTGACAAAGCAGGATCACCTAGAGCAGGTTGCACAGGAACGCGTCCAGGCGGGTTTTGAATGTCTCCAGAGACGGAGACTCCACCACCTCTCTGGGCAGCCTGTTCCAGTGCTCTGCCACCCTCAAAGTAAAGTTCCTCCTAATGTTTAGATGGAACTTCCTATACTCGAGTTTGTGCCCATTACCTCTTGTCCTGTCACTGGGCACCACTGAAAAAAGCCCCATCCTCATGACACCCATCCTTTAAATATTTATAAGCATTGATGAGATCCCCCCTCAGTCTTCTTTTTTCCAGGCTGAAAAGAAGCAAGTCCCTCAGCCTTTCTTCATAAGAGAGATATTCTAGTCCCCTAATCAAGCCTTGTAGAAGGCTTCCAGAAGGCTTGTAGAAGACAGTGGCATTAGCATTTTCATAAACCAACTCCTATGCCTGTATGCAGTGGGAACAGAAGCTTTTGATAGCTTCTATGGAAGTTTACTACTTCTATACTTTTAAATATTTATCTTGCCCTCTGATCTCATAAACTAGACCTACTTAATAAACAAAGCAACCTGAAGACCCTTTTAAACAAAGTTCAGTGGATGTTGTTACGTCCTTGGTTTTTGTCAGCTCCTACCCTTGAAGTGAGGAGTGCAGCTTCCATGCCTCCTCTTCTAGTGTGAACCTGCTTTTGTATCAAAGGAGTCCTCTTGGCTTCTCCCATTTGGGAAACTATGTGATCTCTGCATACTAATGAACGAGTGATACAGGGTCCGTGATTCACATTGATCTTAGCCTGAATTAGTGGGAGTTTGGAACAGAGAAAGTAGAGTGACTGAACACATTTAGTCTTGGAAAGAAACAGAGGAACTGCCTCATCAGTAGGGAGCCGTGCAAAAAGGAGGTTGTTCATAATGACAAGGTTTTTGCACTAATTTGTAACAAACACATGAGGACATACAGGTTTTAGTTCACAGGGGTGGCTCTTGCAGGCTTCATCTTCAACAATAATATAGAAGATAATTGATATTATACGCTATGTTCGTGCAAGGTGATACAGTTAGATTCACTTCAAAGAAAGGCAGGAAGTCTGTGGGGCTGGGTGTTTAATGGTGCTGTAGGTTTCTGGGAAGGACAAATGCTTTTCTATGTAGAAGTAACACGTCGTCACCTACCTTTGCCATATCTCCTCTTGACTGCTAACCTACCTGTTCTCTGAGTGACAGCCTTTTTCAGGTGTTCTTAGGAGGGAAGGTCATGTCCCAAGACCATTAGTGCCACTTTCTTCCATCAGACATTGCATTGCAGGTGTCCTCAGCTAAGATGTAAACTGGGCCTGTATATGTTCCATGGAAGGATTTTGAAATTATGTAGTTTAGAAGTCACAATGTAAATGGAAGTCCCCATAATGGTATGTTATTGTGAACAAGGCAAGTGTCATCTGAAAGATACTTAATGTACTTTTTCTGTTTGGCAGGCCTCACTGCTCTATTATGCCAGTTTTGGGGAAGCACATCAAGAAAAATGTGGACCAGTTGGACAGAGTCCCAGGGAAATCAGCCAGACTTGCCAGGAGACAGGAAAGCACAGCCAATGAAAAGAAAATTAAAGGAACATGAATAACAGTGAGAAGGATTGCCTTGGAATGTATAAAAGGTATCAGAAAGGAAGAAGTCAATAGACTGCCCTTCATGTTCACTGAAGAAGGAACATAAGGGAGCTTTAGCTGAACAAAGTTTGGACTTTAGCTGAAGCAAAGAATAGTTTGGTTAAATACTATGGAAAAGTGTTCAAATGTTAAGGAGAGATAAGCACTTAATGACATAATTGATATTTTAAACTACTGCACACCTTAAGAATATATTAAAAAAAAGCAGCTCTCAGGAACAATATTTGACCCTGGCATAGAGTAAGGAGTTGGACCTTATAATGTTCCTCCTTTGCCTATTGCCTATGATTTTATGGTAACTATCTACAATATTGACCTTGAAAAACACACAGGGTACCAGTTCATAAGAGTAGCTGTACCAGTTTTGGCTGTGATAGAGTGAAATTTCTTCGTGGTAGCTCATATGGGGCTATGTTTTGTATTTGTGCTGAAAGCAGTGTTGATAACACACTGTTTTCATTACTGCTGAGCAGTGCTTACACAGTGTCAAGGCCTTTTCTGCTCCTCACACCACCCCAACAGCGAGTAGGTGGGAGGTGCACAAAAAGTTGGGAGGGGACACAGTTGGGACAGCTGACCCCAACTGACCAAAGGGATGTCCCATTGCCATATGATGTCATGCTCAGCAATAAAACTAGGGAGAATGTTGGTGTGGGGGGGTGTCACTGCTCAGGGACTGGCTGGGCATCAGTCAGTTGGCAGTGAGCAATTGTTTTTCATTTGCATCATTTGTCTTTCTACAGGTTTATTTTTCTCTCATTTTTTCCTCTTTACCTTACAATTTATTGTTGTTGGTTTTGTTACTATTATTTCTTTTTAATTATTAAACTGTTTTTATCTCAACCCACGAGCTTTTGCACTTCTACCTGTCTGATTCTCTCCCTCCTTGCACTGGGGAGGATGCGTTGAGTGGGCGTCTGTGTGGTGCTTAGTTGCTGTCTGGGGTTAAATCCAGTAGCCTTACAGGGTCATACCAAAGATTGAACTAAGCCACTAAATTAGCATGACTAGGTACCTCTCTGGAGTGCCCATATGCTGGTGCATGCAGCATGGGGAGCAAACAGGAGGAGTTACAGGTCTGCATTTAGCCGCAGTGTTACAGTCTCGCTGTTATCACAGCAACATGGTAGGATATCTGCAGTGGATTGGAAAAACAAGCTGGGAGGACAAGGACTGGGAGTACAAGAATGTGATGGACATACTGGAACAAGTCCATGAAGGGCTGTGGAGATGATTAAGAGCTTGAAGCATCTTCCATATGAGGAAAGGCTTAGAGAACTGGGGCTGTTTATCCTGGAGAAGACTGAGGGGTCTTATCAGTGTTTATAAATACCTGATGGGAGGGAGTAAAGAAGATGGAGCCGGAGGCTTCTCAGTGGTATCCAGTGACAGGATGAAAGGCAATGTGCACAAATGGAAAAATGTGGAATTCTGTTTGAACATGAGAAAAAGCTTTTTTACTGTAAAGGTAGTCAGACACTGGAAAAGGTTGCCCAGAGAGGCTGTGGAGTCTTCCTCCTTGAAGATATTCAAAACCCAACTGTGAAGAACCTGTGACTTCCAACCTCAGTGAATCTGGGATTCTGTCAATCAGTGGTAAATAGTGGGTGCACAGAGAAACAGTAGAGGTACAGATTGCTCCTTCCTCTGGTTTGTCGTTCTAGCTTCTGGAGTCAGTAGGTTAAAGTCAGTAAGTTAAATATTAATCATGTTTAATAGTCATTAATAAATCTTTTCTGCATAAATTAAACCTATTTATGCATATAATTCCTCTGGCATGTTGTGATAATGAATGCCACAATTTGATAAGGCATAACATAGTTAAAGTGGCCAGGATCATAAAGTCAGGCCAGTGAATTCCGCAAAGCACAAAGCTCTTAGCTATTGATATCAGTAGGAAGGTTGCATGGGGATCAGAGGGAGAATGTGACTTTCTGTGGAACTAAACACTTAGGTCCTTATGATATATTTAGTGTCTTTTGTTTACATTTGCAAATCATTAAGAAAATCTGGTCTGCTCTAGTCTGCTGCGTTATTTTGTTCACTTATATCTCTGCTCCTTTCCCTTTCTTGTCTTCGAAAGGCTTCTGTCTTTTTTTTTGGTAACATTTCCCTACATGGTGCAACTCAACTCCTGACGGAGCTATTTTCACTCCAGTGCCTACCCTATCTGAACTACTAATATGACTGCTTCTTGATGAGATAGTTTTGATTCCAGATGACTTCTGTGTGCTTTAAAGCAGATAATCCAGCAAAGGAGGACTTACGACTGTGTACCTGGGCAGATAATGTTGGAGGAACTTGCCTCATGCTTGTAAGTGTCTCTGCAATTGTGAGAGAGGCTAACATGTAAAAAAAGTTGGTAGGTGCATTTCTAGAGATCTTTATATATATAAATATATATATATGGCTATGTAAATGTATTGTGCTATTGTGCACATTTGAAAGCCTTTCTGTAAAGCCATGTGAATTTAGAGGATACAGTGTAAAGACTAATATTAGAATATGCTTGTACTTTGACAACACCATCTAAGTCATATATTGAGTTGCAATCTTAGAAAACTACTCTTAAAGCTTTTCTCAAACAATACAAAATGAATGACTAATGAATTTTCAATAATGTAAAAAGTAAACTGTGCTTTTAAAATGCTTGAAATGCCATTTAAATTACTAAAGTTTTTTTTTTACTGCTATGGTTACTACTATCACTACCAAAAATAATAAAGCTTTGTAACTGGTCCTGATGAAGTTGAAGTAAGGATTGTTTGTGTGTGAAAGAACCTGGTTGAGGATTAACTTGAGTTATATTGGATACAATCTATATTGTTTTTTAAAATTAGTTACCATTATGAACTTAATTTCTTGGTTTCTGCTTCACTAGTTTGGAACACAATAATGATAGACTACTTAAAATATACAAATCTTACCTCATTTCTCAAAGAACATTTTGGGACAAATGTTTCCTGGGTACGGTTCTGTTTTGTTTTTTTAACTTAATGAATTAAGAAATACTCCAGCTCTTTTCATGTAATTTTGAAATTACCTGGATTTTAGAAAAAAATTAGAAAAGAAACAAATGTGTGAAATAGAGCAAGACAGAGAAACGATGCTAGAAAGGCTGAATTCTGAATAAGTTCAATTCATTATGTGGGAGGTGCATGTCTGGCTGTGGAAGTTAAATCTACTTATTTGGCCTTTAGCTCAGACACAGTTACTTAGCCACAGCTCTTGTGGGTTCAGGCCATTTTGCTCTGCATTAAATTGTAGGTTTCCCTATCTGTCCCCACATGATTTTCTCAGCTGGCTGTTTGTGGTTCCACAAGTTGGGCTGCAGGTGTGATACCCGAACTGCTTCACCTCCACCCTTGTTACATCCAGATCTGCTAGTTCTACTCCCTTTGAGGCCGATGGCAAGAAAGGCAGAAGGGCCTGTCTGTGCGAGAAAGTTACTCTAGAGTAAGACTGAGTATGTGTTTCAAACTTTGCTCTTCAACATATATACAGTCCACTCATGACATCAGAATGTCCATACCAGCGGCTTTGGAGAAAGAGGTTTAACTAGCATAAAATACAAAATCAGAGGAACTGGTATTAGGAATGTTTCCTGTGAAAATCATTCTCTGCATTGCATTCACAAGGGGGTGAGGTACATAGCAGCCAAAACCAGACAGAGGTGGTAACCCAATGTCCTGCTGAGCCACAGGGCACTAAGAGCATTACCTCCTTTCCTCTTTCGGCTTCCCCTACCCCTTCATGAGTCTGCTGAGCCGTAAATTAGAAAGATGAAGAGTGTGCAGGGAGCACAGCTTTCCCATGTGTCATGGAGTTCAAGCAGATGGGTATTTCCAGCACAAGGGACGCAGGAGGGCTGGAGTAACTATCCTGCTGTGTCTATATGGAGAAGGTCAGGATGCATCTCTCAGCATCTCCACTGCGACAGCCTCCCCGTGGGTGCTCTGCTGATTGGACTGAGCACGAAGGCTGGCCTGCTGTGATGGAGGGAAGGGGAGAGCACACACAGGTCCAACAATACGCTAGCACCCGCTGTCTGAGCCGATAGGGCTCGCATAGGAGGTACTCGATGTGCTTTTGCAGTTCAGAAAGGTACAGTACATACCCTAAGAATTCTGGAGAAGACCCTGTGAAGAGAAGAATTTTTAGACTAACTGGAAGCTAGAATAGGTTACAAGGGATCAGCACTGAGAATTAACCTGCTTTTTTTTTTTTCTTTAACAGCTTTATTTTAAAACCTGTGAAAAGAAGGCATTCTGCTACGTCTCTGTGGAGAAACAAAACTCAGAAGCTTTTGAACGACTGCCCCTTTGACAGACTTTGCTCTAGGAACTGGTTTAAACACTGTTGTCTTCCTGTATACTATGGCAGAGGGCTTACAGCACTCAGCTCATTGCAGGAGAGGGAACCAACACATAAGGAGACGGATTTTTATAAATGCATTCTCTCACTTATAAATATACATAAAAATGTAGCAGCTAGCAAAATCAAATAAAATCTAATATTAACACGGGTTTTTCATTTAAAAAATGGGAAGAATAAAATTACCTTCACTGTGACAATGTCAAGCATGCAAGGATGAACTGGGTAAGGAAAAGACCACTGTTATTGCCAAGAAGTTTTGGCTTAATTTTTCTTGTTGTACAAAGAGATTTCCTCTATTTTATTCTCTAGGATATCTTTTGTCATCTTACATAACTCACACGAAACTGTTTTATTCAAGGTAAAAAATGAACACAGGGCTGAGAGAGAAGGTTCAGGAAGAAAAGTAAATAAACAGAAGATTCAGTATAAATCCTTGTGATGTCAGGCAGGCAACATTAAGGAGTAACTATAGAAGCATAAAGAAGTTAATTCCAAATGGAGGAGTAGCACACTTTTTACTGTATGAAGGTGAAAAAGTTCTCGAAACATTGGGTCTGCCAGAGGCTACCAGCCACTCAGGAACTAACAACTGCCCTTTAGAAAAGTGTGCAATGCACAAAGATACACAAAATATGTCACATCAAGACTGTAGTGAAGACAATCCACTGGGAGCAGATTCTTGTCCTACTGATGTACAATTGCCTCTGTAAGCCAGCGGGTGATTTGCCTCCAGTGACTTAACTACAGCTGTTCCAGGAGATTTGTCAAGGGCATTGGATTTGTGTGCATAGTTAGATATCTTATAGTGGCCTTCTCAGTGAGCTACTGTCTGTGGTCTCACTACCCTTGCAATCTTAATATGGAACATTTTGAAAGTGTTCCCCATACACATGAGAATTTAGAAAAAAATCTTTTATCAAAATGATAAATTTGGTAATGAGCTGGTTGAGTGTCAGCGTCTACAATGAAGACAGTCTAAGAAGTGAGTTTTAGTGAACGTATACACAGCTGCGCAAAGCTAAGCAACAATATGTAGTCACGTTAGCAAAAGCTCTCTGTTAACTGTGCAGTGGTCAAACACTAAACTGGATCTGCAATTTTGCCATTTGGTATGAGAGATGGTTCCTCCCAGGGTGCTGGAATGGATATCTTAAACATGATGAGAGAGGTGAACAGTGTGGGAAATAGAAAATGCATGAGGGAAAAAAAAAAATCTTTATGCAGAGATATTCTCTTCATCATTTAAAATGTTTAAAAAACTGTGCTTGGAAGGCATTATATGTTCCTGTCTCTTCTTTTTACTAACAAGTGATGAAGAAGGGCTTTCTGAAGAGGGTGCTAGAACTGTATGAGGACACATACCTGCCAGTGGTCCAAACACTTCAAAATAATACCATTAAGATCTGCATGGCTAATATGTTAGTAAATTATTTACTAAAGCATTTTTATAAATATTGGACTTACCAGTTCTTTGAATTTTTATTTTTGCGATCATCACTGTATATTGAATTGCAGATATCAGTAACTTAATCTTGTTAAAGAAAAGAATTGCTTTTCTGGTGGTGAGATCTCAGCGTGCCTGAACTCCGATATCTGTGCATCCTGCTGAGCTGTGTCCAGCCATTGCATAGGTGAGGTTTGCATCAAACCGGGGTTAACTTGGTTGTAGTTTCTTCCACTTCTTATTTGCTCCATTACCTCATCTGAAAATGGAGATTTTCTTCTTACTTGTTCTCTGTATATAATGTGATTACTTATATTCTGTTGCTAGTGGTTAACATCAACAGAGAAAGCACATTTGAGCAGTTGCACGTGGGAGAGACACTTGCAATGTGTGATTTTCTTTAAATGGTGAAAAGCCACTGGCTTTGGGAGAGGAGTCAACTGGAAGTCAAACTGTCCTAAGTATGTTCTAGGTTAACACATTTAACCGTAATACTTTGTTTTTAAAATTTCTTGCAATAATTTTCGTGTCTTGTAACTTTTATTGACAGTTATGGTGGCTGTGATTTAAACGTGCGCTGAGTTAAGAAAGTTAGTTATTTATGAAAAAATCACTCTTACTATTCTTCACTGTCGTTTGTGCTAGCTGTTAATTGCCTTTAGAGCTGCATCTAGTTTTGCTTTAAAGACTGTAAATTAAAGAAAACTAATCATATTTATAAGAAAGTTGTTAAATTCCTTGTTAACTGTTTCCACCTATTTGTAGGTCAAAGTCTCCAGCTTCCATATCTACATGTTGAATCTCATAATGTCTTTCGTCTGATAGTTTAAAAATCCATCTACTTTCAGAAGTTTCTCTGCTGTGTAGATCTCTAGAGGCTGATCAAGCTCTGTGTTCACCTTCCATTAGAGAAACTGCGTAGACAATGCTTTTAATTCTTTGATAATAAAGGTGTATCTGGATGTGCCACTGTTGTTTGAACAGCTTTCTGAACCTTTGTCTGTGTGACATGAGGACCACACAAAAAGCTATGTACCGAATGATTACCACTTCACCACTTCTACTGCATAGTGTCTGTTAATGCACTGTAAGGTTGCATTTTTGCTCTCAGCTAAAATTAAATTGCACTCAGCTAAAATTAAATCAGTCTCAGCTCATATTCACTTGGTTACACCCTTGTCATTTTCTCAGCTTTCTAAGGTAAAGTTTCTCATCTGCCAAATTACACAAATTTTTTTTTTTACTCAAATTTGCAGACGCATGAGTTTGTGAAAGCTATGTATGTATTAATATATTTTGTTTAATTATACCCTTGAAAAGGTACTTAAAGGAAAAATACCAATATGAGAGTATGAACATTGTTATGAGAGCATGGGGGGAATCAAGCAGAAATCTAAAATTTAAGTGCTTCCTTATTATTCCTTCTTGTACTACAGGTTCTGAATCTAATAATGTGATGTGCCAAAGACAAACAAATAGAGATAAGGAGCCAGAGATTGTGTTAGCTACACTAAGAGGTTTTGCATGTGTACCAAAAAGTGATATGACAGATTGTCTTAGCAGTATAGCTGCTTAAACTGTCCGTGGGCCCATATCTGTCTGCTATTTTCAACAATTTCCATAATTCTGAGCAAAAAGGCTAAAGTTTCTGGATTGATTGTGCTGAAGGGTATGCATCAATGTTTTGGGTGTTGATTCTTTCTTTTCAGTTTGCTCTTTTGACTTTCTGCTTACCAGTTTGCAAATGTCCTTCTGCAAGTCTAATTCAAATTTTCAGGGTCACTTACAGAGGTACCGAACACCAGGGAAAGTGTCAGTCTTGGTTTACATCTGAGAAAAGCCCCAGACATTGCACTGTCTGAAATATTAGAGAACGGCTGAGTTGATTTCTTCCTAAAATACAGTCCTCTTTACAAGTGTTACAGTGTCCAAGATATCTTACTTAGGGAAATGTTCCCCACAGAAATTCAGAAATCATTATTGTCTCCATCCCTCTGCTGTATTCCTCTTTTTAATTTTTTTAAAATTTATTTTTTATTTTACAGTTCTGTTAATGTAACTGAAGTCAAACTGGTAGAAAACCGGTGTGAGGGAATGGAAGACCAGATCCCCTCTGAGTGCACTGATGTATTGTGACTGGAGTACTCAGTTCTGACATTTAGAGAAGATAATGTAACTGTGAAAATGTCATGTTCATTATCAAGATCTGAATGTCATCATCCCTTGACCTCAGAGTTCTGTAAAGATTGGTAACTGTAAAAAAAAGCTGTTGTGTTTTCCTTCCCCATTTGTCTTGTGAGCAGTTTTTCTGCTGCTTTGGGAACAGCACTGACATTTATTTGAGAACTTTGTAGCAGGCACAAAATCACATTGGAAAACAAACATAGAAACTTGTTGAGACATGCTGGCAGCCAGATACTTTCAACTGTGCTGCTTTTCAGTTCTCTGTGGGCAGATGTTTTGTAGAAAACGGGTATCACAGAAAAGAGATGTGAGCAATATGGATAATAGTGACTTCTTGATGCTCATGAAATTCTTGACTTCTGATAGATTCTGCTCTGAGCCTAAGCAGGAGTGAATGTGAGAAGGATGATGGGTTCTTTATGTGGTAGCTTGTCTGGCAAGTGACTGACTTGCACAACCTCTAGGAAAACTGCTGACTGCAAATGCTAATGCAGTCTGTGCCCTTTGCATAATAAGAACATTGATAACTGATTTTCCAGTGGTGCAGTCATTAATAAAGCATAGGGAATGGGGCTGGTACGATGGGTGTGAGGCAGATAGAAGTAGTATCTTTAATCATCTCTTCTTGATGACTGAACTGCTTCACACACATTTATCTTGGAAGCATGGGCTGGAATTACACATCAGACCTCTACAACCTCATTAATATCCAAGTAAAGATTAATATGCTTTTCAAGATTATGCTAGGCACCTTTCTACCTGGCCTGACGTCTGAGAGGCCACAGGTGCTGAAGTCTAACACAGAAAGGATATACTTATTAGGGTATCCAGTTTCCTGTCAGGATGAAGAGTTATGCCTTACAGACTGTTTTCTAGAGTTCTGTCCGGTTTTAGAAATCACTGGCAACAAAGTCCACTTAGAGCAGGACATGAATTAATTAATTTTCATTGAAGTGTTCTGCCAGTGATCTGCTAATTTGTACTGAATCCTCCCATCAAGAAGCAGAATGTCGACTCTGTGTTCACCTGGCAAGGAAGCCACTCTGTGCTTGGAATAGTGCTGGCATGCCTACCAGAAAAAAGGTAAAACATGCTCCCTACAGGAATGTGGGAGGCAGCATGTATTTTGGCAGGACGTAGAAGCATTAGCGATGTATTAGTACTGTATATACTGTGTACAACAGAATCCTCCCCTGGCTGAGTTAACCCAGAGGGGAGCATTGGGCCATCCAAAGTTTGAGAAGGATCCAAAAAATAAGGCAGTAAATGAAGGAAACACATTCTGCAATCAACATACGCAATTATCCTTCATTTAGATGAGAATGAGGCCATTGCCAGAGGCATTGTGAATCCCACTGGTATCATAGAAATAGTCCAAGAAAGTAAATATTAATCTGTAAAGTACTGAAGAGGCCATTTATTCAAGCTTTATAAATGTGTGAGAAGGCTGAACTCGGCCACACTGCTTTCATTAAAAGACATTTGATGCTGTTTTTGAAATGGGGATCTGAGATCCTTGGTAGAGAGTTCTCTGGTCTCACAGTCACTTCATTTAGTGGTACAAGGCTTTACAGTCACTCAGCTGTTTCCTAGAAGAGGTTAGTTTTAGACCGAAATTAAGTTCAGGAGTGGATTGAGTAATTATCTGAGGCTGGGGATGTTGATAGTGATCTCTTTGTTGACAATGTGGAAAGGTGTAATTATTATTTTTGGAATTAGTTTAGATACTGTCAATTTGTTGCCAGTGTGGCGTGTACAGTATGTTTTAATGAAATAAATGTTGCCATGGACACATATTAAAAATATGTATTACCTGTCAACCCTCTAAAGACTGAAATGCAATCTGTAATGAGGAAAAAGGTCCAAAGTAAAGAACAAAGAACTGCACAAGGGATTTCAGATGGTGCGGAATCTGCTCTGAATTTCTCCAAGTAACTAACATCTATTACTTCAGCTTCGTATTTCAATTACCCGTAAGAGAGAGAGAAGTAAGATTGCTGAAAGTCTGTGTTTTTTGGAAACAAAACTGTCAAAAAGTAAAAAGACTAAAATGACAAACAGGAGGCCTGTTTTCTACTAACCGTGTTGGTTATGTGGCTCCCTGAGCGTCCACAGTGCCTTGCTCTGGGATTGTACTTGACAAGGTCATGATCTGCTTACCTTGAATGCCATATCCAACACACCCAGGCTTGCCCTTCAGCCTGTGTGCACACCCTTCAGCCCACGTGTATGTACAGCGCATCCCCTTGCTCTGGTACCACAGTGGGATATCGAGGTGGAGTTGCCACATGGCCCAAATGTGCCTAGACTAGCCAAATCGGGCCCCAGAGTGGTCCCAGGACGTTTGAATAGCCTTTGCCAGTACTGTGCATATTTAGATGAAGTAGTTTGGTCTTTCAGCTTCTACTGTATATAGCTGCAATCAGTCTGTGCTTCAGTCTTTTGCCCCTTTCTCATCAGACAGCAAACTACTGTCCCAGCCAACTACTGTGTTGCAAAGAGGCACCAGCCTCCCCCATGTGCATGTACAAACATGCAGATAGCGTGCCAGGAAGAGGAGCCAGAGGAGCTATCTCCCTCTGGACACAGTGTTCTCGTGTTTCCCCATTGCTGCAGCCCTGCCTCTTCTTCTGCTACCTGAGCTACATTTCCAGGTGCTGCTGAAGGAAAGAATAGTGCATGGCCCCATGTCAGCCACCCAGCCCAGTGTGAGGTCCCAGTCTCAGCCTGGCACCACCTATTTGGTGTGGAAGTACTCAGTAGGAATCTGGTACAGCATAGATCCTTGGGGATGGACAGCACAGGAGTCAGGACTACCAGAGTCAGTAACAATACTAAACCCTAAATGCCCCGTCCTGGGTCCATTTACATTCACACTTGGGTTTCTGTGCTGAAAAAGCCTGGCCTGGGTATTCTTCAGTTCAACACCTTAAAGAGATGGGAACTCACGTTACTCCTGCCATGGTGTTCTTGAGGGGAAGGGAACTAATAAGGTTTTAGGGGGCACCTAGTCAAATGTATACTGGAGAAAAAAAATACCAAGTCACTCCAAATCAAAGACTTTGTACCCCCAAAGCCAGCTACCCATAGGTGCAGTCCTGAGAAGGCCTGGGCGACTCGCATCTTGCAGTTAGCGCTTGGGCAATGGTGGCAACTGGGAACAGGCCCAAACTCCTCGGGGAAGATTTAGGGATGCTGTTTTATGTTGAAGTTTTGAGTTTATAGGTTGCTGGCCTTCCTTTTTCTGTCTCAGTTGGCTGAGTTGCCAGGGTAGACACTTTCCAGATTTCGGCAAGCAGCTTTTTGGTCTTATCTGTGGTTTATGAAATCTACCAGAGGATCCTGAAGGGTCTGAGATGGAGGGTGGCAGCCTTTTCTCCATGAAGCAGCCGTTGCAAGGGGACTGACAGATGTGTCTAAAAGCTGAAAGAGAAGATCATGAAATCAAGAAAACCAGCTGTCCATTTACATTTTTTATGTACTTACCGCTGGCACCTGCATTTTCCTTCTGTCATTAAACGTATTTAAATTCTCCCTAGCATGACTGTCAGGACATAAATCAGTCCTCCCTCCAGTGCAACTTTCAGGCAACAGCATTTCTCACGGATGTTTGTAGCACCTCTAAGAAGTTTGTAGCACCTACTGGTTCTTCAGCACGTCTCACATGAAGATCTTCTTGAAGCGTTTAGGGAAATACAAGCTGGAAGGCTCTCTTAACCCTACCAGCAGACTCCCTTCACGATGGAGAAAGTCAGTGGCTGTTAACTTCACCTGAAAGCACCTCTGTGGTGCTCTTGTGGTCCTCTCTGTCCTTATGCTTCTCTGAAGCATCGAGGTATGGTATTGAGAACATCTTCTTGTCTAATTAGGATCCTGTCAGCCTGTACAATGAATCTATATGAATCAAATTTCTGTGTGCTTATTTGGTGGTAAAGGGGAGATGTATTTAGTCACCCCTTATTCTTGCATCTTTTGTTTAAGTTTTACTTGTGGCATCCCAAAGTGTCAATTTAAGATACCTCTTTGAATTAGAGAGAAACAAGAGAAAATCATACAATTTATTGTGAAATATTCAAACTGTATTTAGGAGAAATCACACTGTTCAGAATAAGACCACCTGATTATTGGTGAAATAATAGAATATACTGTGTTCCAAGGGGACTGTGTGGATATGATGATCAGATTGCAGCTCTGGTACATAGTGTGCTGAAAAACACTTGCTCTTACTTCATTTTTTTCTAAAGCAATTCGAGTTCTTCCTCCACTTGCATCTACAGGCCTCCAGCTTTTTTTCAAGAAGGGCCATTCCCATTTATTCAAAAAGGAATTTTGCCTAACTTAAGATTGCAATTTCAGGGTGGGTATTTATAATTTTCACAGATGTCTTTACCACGCACAGGGATTGGAAATTACAGTGACACAACCTCTGGGAAATGACATGAGATATATTAACCATAGAAAAATGTCTCTTAGGAGTTAGACAGTAGAGGAAAGCAATGAGAAACTGTACTGTCAGGAGCCAATGTGAACTGGCATAAAGACAAATAGTGTCATGCTTCTTCCTTTCTAAATTTTACTATTTTGTTTGTTCAAGCTTGTACATACATAAAAAGCTCTGCAAGGTTAAAAGGACTTGTGATAAGACTGAAATCACTATCTCTCTCACCAGTCACTGGGGCTGGAAATGTTCCTGTTACACTGCTTACAGGATTTAAAATATTATGTTACAGTAGTATGAAGAACAAATTTTCTTAGATGGTTAACCTGTAAGATATGAAAGAATAAAAATAATATTCATTATACCATAGTAGGCCCATGAAGCCCTGCTAACCCTAAGAGGGGTCAACAGCAGACACTTAGGTAAGAATGTAAGAAACGAGCAGTGGTTAGTGATGCTTTTTTTCCTACCATTTTGGTATGGAGGAGAAAGCACTTCCTGCGGTATTGAAGCTGTAGTTGCCTTTTCCAGTACTTTTAAAATAATGGTTTGGACTTCATACGAGGTTATTGAATTATTTCATGGAGTTACCCCATGGCCTCATTCCTGAATGGTAATTGCCAGCTCAGAGTCTACCCTCTTAAACATACAATTACGATTTTCCTCCTCTGTATCATTTTAGATTTACCTGCACTGAACTTGATCTGCCATTTTCTCTCTCAGTCACTTAGTGGTAAGACCCTTCTGCATTTCTGCAGTCCGCCGACATCTCTATTACCTTGCACAGCTTGGTATTGTTAACAAATGTTGACAACCCTTCTGCATATTATCTACCTGCTTATAGGTATGGTGAACAGTGTGGCCCCAAGCAGAGATTCATAGTGACCTCACACAACATGAAAACTAAGTATTCTTGGTTTCTGATCATGTAGCCATGTGAGGACCTTTGCTTTTGTGCATTTTAGTTTGCTACGTTAGAAGGCTCTCACAGTAAGCTCTGCCAGATGTGTTTTGGAAATGAAAGTAGATTATATTAAATGCATTTTCTTTGTCCATATGTTTATTAAAAGTATAATCAGGCAATTCCAGCAGATTTGTGATGCTCAACCTCTGTGAAGGCTATGTCGACCTTCACCACTTTGTAGCTGCTAAGTCTATCCCTTAGAAGAGTTACTATCGATTTCCCCAGTGTAGATGTTGAGGTTATTTGCTTATAGTTCCTTAAATCTCTTTTGAAAGCCTTTGTAAAAACGGTTGCTACTTTTCTGTTCATGAGGCAGTTTTAAGGAGTTTAGTGGTTTGGCTTTTTTATTCTTGAGAGTACCTTTAGGAATTATGAGTTCCTACCATCTTGTTCCATCCAGTTGTTACTGCTCTTTCTTTTTTGCACTCCAGAACTATTGACACCTTGAGTTGAGGCAGATGTTCCATATGCTTACCATAAAAAAGTGGCTTCATTGTTTCACACCACGCCAGCAAATGCCGTTACAAAATACACTTAGATTTTCTGCTATGGCTTCAAATTTTTCTGAGCCTTTCTGTTGTAGCTTCGTCATCTGTTGTCTCTGCAGGGACTCTGATATATTTCTCGCTCTTACTGTGTTTGAAAATTTATGATGTTTTTGTTTCTTACTGTGTTTCAGTTCCAGTTATTTGGCTTTTTTCTCTACTTACCTGAACTCTGACAAAATTTTGCAGCTATCATCGCAAGAACTGCTATTTGTGAAAATGTCTGGATTAGATTCTTTTCTCGTTTACAAAAGATCAAGCTAAGAACAACACTAAAATCAGAATTAAACAGTGATCTTTTTAAAGGAAAGGAAGAGTTAAAAACCTTGAATTTTCCAAAGCATTTCTGTGGTCTCTGGATCCAAAAATCCCACATCTGTTGGTCTAGCAACCCCAGGACGTGGTCCTACCTCAATCTCTAATAAAGAAATAATGATACATAAAATTTCAGCCTAGTGCCCTTTTTTATCTCCATTCAGAGCATAACAAATGTCAGACACATGTTCAAAGCTACAGTACAAGACTTATGTCTTTAAGACTTTGTACACAAATGCTTACTTGCCTCCAACCCCACCCCGAAGCCGAGTGAGAGGACCATGCACCCTTTGGCAGAGAAAATATGATCCAAACACTCACTTGTACCAACCAGAGTCCAACCAATTCTGTTGTTCTAGACACACAATTTTAGGAAAAATATGCTTTTTAGCTTTTGAGTGTCTTGTTTTTCACTAAGGTCATCCAGATGACTTCCAAAATACGGGGTACAAAATTATCAGGAGCACTGGAAATTTTAAGTTTGTAATTCTTGCTT
Organism: Dromas ardeola; assembly: GCA_013398915.1. Taxonomy (NCBI): domain Eukaryota; kingdom Metazoa; phylum Chordata; class Aves; order Charadriiformes; family Dromadidae; genus Dromas; species Dromas ardeola. The sequence goes on along the minus strand of VYZM01002910.1, from coordinate 70,499 downwards.
TCAGCTAGAGGAATACTTGAAAGAATAACATTACTGAAAACGACATGAACATACCCTGATACATCACATGATGTAGGCAGCAAAATGTCTTGCTATTCTTCAGGCAATACTGGCATTTCAGGCATTCCCTGTGCATGGCCCATCCATGAACATGACACTGACCTGACTAATCTAGTTTGAAAGGCTGAGGCACCTGTTCTTTGCTTATAAGCTTTTACTGCAAGCCCAGCAGTTGGATGGAGTATGTTAAATTTAAAATATCAAAATGGAGTTATTTGAGAAACCTTTTTGTTCCCTATCTTACCTTTCAGACCTCTGGCACTATTCCATCTGTTCTGGATCACAGATTAAATAATTTAAATGAGGAAAATGTGAGAATATAATATAGGCTGTGTGGATATAAATAGAATTCAGAAATCAAACTTACGAAACTACCAAACCCTAATTTGTTGCTGACAAAATTTACAATTAGGCAAAACAGGCAAAATTCTACCTCTTTTGCAAAGAGTGAAATCAGACTGCTTTTAAGCAGACTGGTTTCCCAGATCGTCTCAGGTGAGTGACAGTGAGCTTTAGTGGTTGAACTACAGTGAAGGAAATCAAAATATATTCTACCCCCCTCCAATTTTTCACACTAACTTGGGAAAATTTTCTGCCTCCACACTATAGAAAGAAGATGGGTGTAAGTGAGAGACAAGTAGAGGACACCTGTCATATGGCTTTATTAAAATTTAATATAATATCAATTTGTAGGAACAATAATTGTCATACATAATTGCACTAATGCGGTATCTGCTTATAAGATATATTGCCTTTGATTAAATTCTTCAGAATTACATGCCTATGAAAGATGCAGAAAGTGATGCATTTAATCTCAGCTCCAAGGAGACAGGTCTTTGCTGCTTTGCATGGGTGTTTTGGAAATGCATTGTCTCAGCTGTATACCTAGGAGTCTGGCTTTGTTCCCACTTGCTTCTCTGACTCTTCTTCACCAAAACACAAAGGAGACCTTTCCTGTTTCCTTTATTTAGCTGACAAGTACAGGAATATCTCCTTCCCCGAAGGAATCTGATTGTGACCTTGGGCTGTGTAGCTTTCTGGAGTCTTCTCTTTATGCAGCAGAAGTCCCACCACATTTTCTCATTAAACAGAACAACTGTAAATTCTGAAGTACTCAGAACTGTTGAGGTGCTGTTCGTGATGCGTTAGTACGTTCCCTCCATTATTGGTGTGGCTTCATGATGGAACCATGTTTAGAAATGCTGGAGAAGTAACTGCAGAGCCACAGTTTCTTATTAACATTGACAAAGAGGGAATGGGTACAGCTTTTCTTTCTGTTTGACAGAATAGCCAAAACTTCTCTGAAGTAAGCAGTAACTGAGATATATATTAGAAGGGTCATCCGAAATGCTCACATGATATGAAGAAATGTTTTGTGGGAATGAGAACTGTTATGTTACAGAATCACTTCTGAAAGGAAGCAAGAGGAACACAGACCTGCAACATTGACAATTGGCTGGTTATAAAATGTACTGAAACTGTAAATAAGACGATGTAAATGCAATCATGTAGTTATAAGGAGGCAGACTTCATTGCCCACTTGGTGTCCTTCCTCTCTGAATTCAGTGATTCTTGCCTAAGTTATTACTTTTCCTGCTATTCATGACCTCAGGATTCATTCAGAAATTGAAAATAGGTCACATCAAGACAGAGGATGAGGAGAAACTGATGGCAATATGAGGACAAGATTTTTTTAAAAAAAGTGGGTAAAGCTTGCTCCAGTCTTATTCGACTCTTAGCAGATGGCAATGCACTCCCATTCTTGGCAAATTATTTTAGCAGGCCCTCTGAGCAAATGCATACGGGGGCGGAAGTTATGATGCCGTTCTAAAAAAAAATAAATCAGTTATAACTCAAGCTTTATGTATTTTAAGCTATTATGAGCAGCTGTGAAAACACATATTTATTTTGACTGTTTGCCTTAGCTTCAAAATTTGTAATTGGAATGAGAAATCACAGGGTGTTCCCTTTCTATTTCCTTTTAAAAGGATTTGTGTGCAGGGCTTCTTTACACCTGTGGATTCCAGAGCTGTAAGTAATGCAATAAAACTCTGATCCAAATCACACTGAAATCAGCAAGTGGTTTTCCATGGGCTTTATGAGGCTTTCTGGTGGACCTTCTCTAGCTTTGCATCAGGCCATATGCTTTACTGTTTTTACATCTACATGAAAAAAATTGCCTGTTTTGAGGGTCTTGTTAAAACCTGGGGCAGGAGTTATTTCACTTTCAGGCTCTGATGTGCCTGAGTCAAAGTTGCACATCTGCAACTCTGCAGGGTTGGAACTCTGTCTCCTGGGGTTTAAACTGAAGTAGAAATGACAGCATGAGGGGCCTAATGTCTGGCCTGATAGGGGTGTTAGGAAGGTGCTGAGCTCTTGGACTGTGCTGCTCTTAGCATGTATCAAAACACAGGGTGCCAAGAGAACTTGGGTTCCCACCCATCCAACAAGGGAGTTTTGGCAGTGATAGACTAGAGCTTTCTGACTTGGTTCTTGAATTTGGAGACATAAGCTTTCTCCTTGAGCCCAGTGCGAGCACTTCTGCATCTTGCTATTTTTGTATTTCCCTCATATAGGAAAAGCAAAGGTAGGAAAAAGTTTTTTTTTAAAACTGAAGTGGGACTGTAGAGTGATTCATGACCAGATATAACAGCAATAGCTCGTTGTTGACTCGTTTGAGGGTTTGTTTAAATTTTGAGAGCACCTTTCCAGAAAGTACAGCAATTAGAAAATTAGATCATTGAAAGAAATTCATACCATAAAACTCAAGGAAATGTAAATTAAAATGTAATGCTGAGCAGTTCCATGTAACTGACTTTGTCACCTATGAATAAAAAAAGGAAAGTTGTCTTCTGCCAGTATTTCCTGGGACCTTCCAGGGGGCTCCATGGAGTGAAAGCCAATAGATGGGGCTGCATGGAAACACTTGCTGTTGCTGGAGTGATTGACCCTTCCAGTGGTATGGGGTTTCCCAATGAGCACTCAACAGCTGTAGGCTTTGCTCTGGTTTTCTAGTCCCTTTCAGGGGGAGGGATATCTCTCTTTTGGAGAGAAACACATTCTGTGGTATCCATGGCTATAAAACGCTAATCTCTCTAATTATAAACCACTGTGAATCACTATGTACATTTTGCCACTCAATAGGAGAGAGTTTATATTGCTTAGCTATGGCTGCTGAGATTAAATCTTCTCTGGACAGTGACTCAATGGTACTCTGAGGTAGCTTATTCCACACTGTGCTTATTTTAAGCTCATTAAGTTACAATTAAAATTATATCTGTAAAGCTTATTGAAAAATTAAATTGCTTTTAAGGTTGCTATGGGCTGTTTTGAAATAATTAAGTTTTGCTTCGTAGGATATAGTATCTAGTTTGAAGAAATCACGTGTTTTAAAACCACTGAAAATTAGTTCGATAACACATAGTGCTATTCTTCAGTAGTAATGAAATAACTTCATATGTATCAGGAGGAGTATTTCTTGTGTTTATATTAAATTGTGAAGGTAAAATAATCTGGTCTGTTACATCAGTTTTATTCCAGAGGAAGCCTAGCATGAGAGAGTAACCTTTTCATGATGAAGTTGTTCTCCAGCACTATTTGTGATGTGATGAATCCCTCCCTGGCCTGATTGTGTCTATACTGAAGATTCAGGTTCAAATTTTCCTTGAGGTTTCATAGAGGTGCTTGATAGATCAGGGTTAGTTTATATCTTCTGAGGAAAAAGATAGTACAATGAGTACAATAAGTACTACAAAAAGTAGAGAAGGGTTTAAGCTGCAAAAGCAAACACTTGTATTTAGTAAAAAAATGGGGTATTTGCATGTTGCAAACTAGATGCAAAATGAATTGAATTAAGGTTGACCGTGCGCTCTGAATTCTGAAATATCCTGCCTTTCAGTCATAATTTAGGTCCCAACTTCAGGCACCTTGATTTCAGAGGACAAGATGGTAGAGGCCCAGATTACAGTTCTTGCTTACACCATGGGGAGGTCCCCCTTGCTTTGAGAGGGGGATGAAATGGGACCAAAAAGGGGTCTTTCTGTCAGAGAAGGGCCTTCATGTTGGTTAAGACTTCCACACTTTATAAGATGTCCCCACTATGCAGGAGGGGTGGAGATTGTCTCCATCATGGATTTTTCTCTGATCTGATCATAAAGGCATTTGCCTGCAACGTGGGATTTGTGAATTCAAGGTTAAGAGTTTACATGTCAGTCTTCAGTGGTGCTCTAGTTTCTTTTTCTATTTGTTCAACCCCTTTTGCCCCTTGATTTGCTGTCTTCTTTTCCTCCATTTAATCCCTTCATTGCTCTCCTCTCTCTCCCCATCAGCGTCTGTCCCCGAATGGGAGTGTTGGAGTCTAAATGGTGAGTGGAAGCTGGCAGCCATGGAGAAGGCCTGAGCGAGGCACCTATGCAGATGTCTGCCGCTATGCCTGGCCTTTTGTATGACTGACTCCTGCTCTCTTCTTGTTTGGTGTTTGGAAAGGCCAAGTTATGCAGAGTGGTGCCTACGATTCTTACAAACTGAATAGTAAAATGAAACACCTCACTTAACTGCCTATAATCCCTCTTAGAATTTGTCTTGACCTCTCCATTTACCATGTGGAAAGCCTTACCCAGCGTTGGCAACTTTTTTTGGGGTCTGAAGACCAACTTTGTAAATCCATTTACTTAAGAGAAGAGGTGCTAGTGTGAGTAGCTGGCAATATAGGGACTTAATGTGGTGTTTGCTGTCGCAGGTCTGTGGGAAGCGTCATAATCCTGGACCTGAATGTGGCTGCTTTGAGAGTTACACGTGTCACTCTCCTTTACTGTGTAGGACCTTTACTTGCATTGCATTTCATGTAATTCTTAAATGAGAAAAGCATTTCAGATAAATACATTGATTCAAAAAATTTCACGTTGTCAGTGGTAAAAATTTAATGTGCAAGAATTTCTGGGCTCTTAGAATTTAATTTTTGATGTTGACACTTGGTGTTTCATATTGAAGAGGAAAGAGTTAATCCTACATAATTTTTACAAATTGAATTCAGCTAGTAATTAATCTTCTCCATCTGTACATGCTTTAGAGCCAAATGGACAAAATTCTGCATTTATAATAATTTAAAGTTAGCTTTATCAGGATTCATGATGAACTGGATCATTCTAATATTTTTTCTAGGGTTTTTTTTGTGTATTTTTTTCAAATAAAAAAACTGATTAAACTTCTCATGAAATTATTAAATTGAAAAAATTGCTTCATACCTCCATGTTCCATAATTAGTCAGCACTGTTGTGAAAATGCTCTCTTCTTATCAAAGTTTCTTCAGTAATAGGAAAAAATTTTTCAAATGTAATCCTTGAAAATAGTTTAATGTTTTGAGATCAAAATTAAAATTAGCAAAGCACATGAAGCCCGTGGGCTACTTTTGATAACACAGTTATGGATAATTCTGGCCGGTGGAGGCTAGCCGTAATGTTACCTCTTCCAAAGTCTGAATAAAGTACTGAAACACTTGCATATGACTAAGGTGTCCCATACTTTTATTTATCAGCATCACTGAATACCAGGAACTCCTTGTTCCAGAAGTATCTTGAGGTAGTGATTTTCAGTGCTTGCAAAACAATCCTCTTTATATTTTCTTTACAATTTTCACTTATTTGTTATTTTTATAATTTTTATTCTAAAGTGTTTTGTTTTTTCTGAACGGCAGTGAATGCCACATGAATGCCCAGTTACTTTTTCATAAGGGTAAGGGTCCACAAGTATCTCCGATTTGGTTCACCGTTTCTTAGGAAATACCATTTTTTTGATGTAACAAAATAAAATGTAGGCATTAATTTCACATATGTCTTTGATTTTTTTGTTTGTGGAGCTTAGTTAATCTTTTAATACAATATGATACAGATGTTTAACTGTAATTGTCAATATAGTCTCGGAACCCTTTCATCTAAACAAAGCAAAAAGTATTTATCTTTGCCCAAATTGTCTTTCAGTAAATTTGTAATATCATATCTGAGTGGACTCATTCTTTTTTAGCTGTACCCTGTGCATATTTTGGTGCATTCAGTACTTTTTAACCTAAATCTTCAAGAATGGCATAGCAGAAGACAGTATAGTTTCTTTTATGCAGTCCCTGTCAGATAGGGGCTTCCTGTACTGAACGATTGAACACGCCGCCTAGTAATTTATTAAATAGTAAAGTCAGGTTTAGTCCTTGTTGATCTGCATGCCATTGAAGTGGATTAGGAGCTTTAGAGAGAATTACAAAGTAATTGGAAAAATAAACTCATCCTTCTTTTCAAAATACTGTAACGTTACATTACTTCAGTCAAACGTTATTTCCTAAGCATGCTCCTCGAATAATAAGAGTTCTTCTTTCTTCCACTTTGAAAACCATTTTTTGTGATGCCTTTCAAAATGGAATTTAACAAAAAACATTCTATGAAATCTTTTATTTTTAATAATACTTTGTTCTTTCATTCAATCGCTTTGTGCTTGAATAACATCCACCACACTCGGTTTTACTTTTTTTACCTCTAGGCTTCACCATTATGAAGCCAAACAACTTAAGGGTCATGGTGTTTGTATATAGCACTTCAAAATTTTTAAACTTTTTTTTTAGGCACTTTTAACAGCATTAATCAACTTACTTTTCCAGAATTTAAAGAATAATACCAATTGTATTGCGAGAGTCGATCAGCTTGCCTCTGAAGTGGGACACAAGTGAGGCTCAGCACTAACTGACACACAGAAATAGCCCCTGGGTTATGCCATTCCACCAGTCTTCATTCCTTCTCCTCAAAAAGTTTGCATGTGGGGAAGCTGTGTATGGGTGTGTTATGAAATGAGTCCTTTTATAATAGGAAGTGCTCTGGACAGTATTACTGGTGCCCACGCAAATCTCTCTCCGTGCCAGCGGTGTTTCATTACTACTGACCTAGGTGTCTGCTGCAGAGGCTGAGAGCCCTTGGGCTACAAAAGCACTGAAGTGAGGTATCTGAAGGAGATGTACATAAGCTGCCCTGTTCTTTTCATTTTCTTCCCCTTCTAGCTGTCTCATATTCCTTATAGTCAGTTTGGCTCTTGTTTTCCATTTAATTTCTGGTGATGTTCATCCTATCTTTTGAAGACTTCTCATCTTTATGCCACTTTAGATGTCATTCTAGGTCTACAGTCTGCTTGCCCAACCATCTTTACCATCTCCAGATCATTTAAGTAAAACATGGTTGTTTAAGTAAAACTTGGTTGTTAACAATCATTGCAGGTTTATTTGTTGATATTTACAAAACCAAAGTCTTCAAGTAAGTATAAAGAGGTAAATCAGAATATAAATAAATATAGATTGAGCAAATGACAGTTCTTGGAAATAAATATATGTTACAGAGCTTGCAAATAATTATCCTACAAGTTTTTGGGGCATTACGTTGGTGTAATTCTAGATAAATTCCCCTATTTTAAATAGCAAATGATGTAAATCTAACTAACCAGCATCAGGAGTTCCTCAGAACTGATGTCAGCAAGGGACTTTCAGTAATTTCAGAGGGGAGATATTGTCAGCTGAAAAAACATTTTTATTATGTTTATTATTAAGATTAAGATAAATAAACCTATTATCCCAAAGCCTTTTTAAAAACATGGTTGCGCAGTATTAAGACAAAACTGAAGGGAACTTCTGTGAAGTAATATAAACTCCGAATGCATTCTTGTCCAAAGACAAATTTGACAGTGATACCTAAAGCACAACTCCCTTGGACTGTTTTCTGTGACAGCAGAAGAACATCTTTTATTCTTACACCTTAAAGTACACAGATGGCCTGTGTCAATGCAATCACCTTTCTTGCTTGACAGAGAAGAGAACAGATGATAGAAGTTAAATTAGAAATGTGAAAGTGCGAAGTAGGAAAGTGCTAGAGAGAGATCTGTTCATTTCTCTCACCTCCAACTCTGCAGTAGCCTCCGTGTACAAAATGTAGAGGCCTGTGGTCTGCAGGAGCACAAGGGTTGGCCACCGGACCGGCTGGAAGCTATGAAAAGGCAAGCTGGAAGGCACTGACTTCAAAGAGACTTTTATATGTCAAACAGGAAGAAGAGGATAGTCGTCAAAAGTGCAGCAATAGAAATGAAAAAAAAAAAAAGGGCAGCAATACAAAGCGGAGGACCACGTAGTCAGGAAGTAAAAGAAAAGCATCTTCAGTAGTGATGTAGGAATTCAACACTAAGAAAAACCTGACTAGAAAAAAAGAGTTGAGTTATTAAGAACTGGATGTAATTAGCAGCAATCATGGGACCAGTATGAGCAACAACTGCGCTACAACCGAGAAATACGTAAATATGTTCCCACGATGAACAAGACAAGATGTTTTCGTTGGATATAATCTCATCAACAAGTGCTTCCCTGGAGTGTTGTGCTCTGACTCTGGCTGTGAAAGCTCAAGGAAGAGTTAATTGCAGAAGAGCAGGTACAGGGAAGGGGTGTTTGCACGATGGAAGGAATAGAGAGGATCTTCTCTGAGAGAAATAAAGAGCTTGGTTTCTTCTAGTGAACTGAAGTTAGCAAGTGAACATTATTGGTCTCCATAATTTAAGTGGAGGTGGCAGAAAGGAGGGAAGGAAATGAAAGAACAACATAAATGCTGGAGAAGAAACAGGGTTATTTAAATAGTATTGACAATTTTGGCACAAGACCTGGTCTTGCCTTGAAAATTCTCAGTCACACAGACAAAATATTTTTTTGCTGGAAATAGGGTACTTCAGGCAGTAATTCAGTTTTGCAGTAGTGGCAGTAGATGCCACAGAAGAGCAGGAAAGGATGGGCACCAGGAGACCTCAGGGGAGATGCTGGGGTCCTGTGGTGGGTCAGGGGGAGTCTGGGAAGGTGAAGGAGGGCTGGCCACTTTTTGTGGGGCTGTGGGAGGTAGGCCTAAAACCAGTATTAGGCAAAGCTTTCAGTCAGATAACAGGCCAGTGTCTCTCGAGGGGGCACTGGTTAAGTGGCTGGATGTGGGTAAGGTGATGGGAGACATCAATTTCTCTGCGCTGTGGAAGGCTTTGGATGTAGATGGGGAGGTTTTCACTGTTTTCCTCCTGTGCTCTTCAGGAGAAAGCAAAAGTTTGGCCCACCTCACTACCAGGGTTCAACAAACCCTCCCCTACCTCTTCAGCTGCCTACCTACTCCCTATCCTGCTGCAAGTATACATTTGAGTGGGAAACAAGAAGAATATTTTTTGCCACTGCAGAAAGAAGGCTCTGGAACAAGAACAGTGGAGACAAAATACCTAATGAATTTAAAGGTGAAACTTGTTCACTTCATGAAGGTCTTTAATGAAACATTTACTGCAGAGCAAGGCAAGACCCAAGTGACCCTGGACATCCTTTCTAGCCCTGTATTTCTATGAAAAAAAATACTCTTAAGTTTTGTCTTCTGTTGCCTTAAATAAATGTTTTATGCTCAAAGAAACAAGACAATGAAAGCACTGCTAATGTCTATACACACCAGTGGTTTCTACAGAAAAATCACAAGGCATGGGCAGCCAAACGGGTGCCCCGGAAATTAAAGCGCTTTTATGAGAATATCTGACCCACTCTGTGACCATCTCTTCTGTCTTACTTTACTACAGATCTGATTTACAGCATACTGGACCCCTTATCTATAAGTTTAAGCAGGAATAGAGGAGCAAAACCGAATAAAATGATGCTACCTTGAGCTAGGTTTTCTGTTCTTACTGTAGCAAAGGATTGAAGGGCCAGTCTTCACCAAATCACTTTTGCTTTTCACCAAATCACTCCAAAATATCGCTGTGATTTTATTTCCTTTCAGATGAAGAGATACTGAAAAAAAATCCTTTAAATTCAAATCTCCGTAATTTTCATTACACAAAAACTATGAAGTGCTGAGAATGCGGGGTGATTTTGTCCATGAAGGTAAATATTAACAGCATGAAACTGAACAACAGCTATCGGTCAAGTCCGTCATCTTTATCTGCATCATTAAAGAAAATGTTTTTAGTCAGAAAGAAGGCTTTGGCTGAGTGGTCATGATTAAAGCTTTTGACATCTCTTCTGATGAATAGCTACCCTGAATTTTCAAGAGACAGCTTTTTTCTCCTGTCAGACATAATTCTTCCAGAAACAACAAATATGCTTTGAGTATATATTGTGGAGGGAGGTCAGCTGTGATGTGAAATAGCAAACTCTGCTAATGCTGGACTTGCCTTCCCTCTGTTATGCCAAAAATAGAAGTTTATCATCTGCAACCTTTAGAAAAGACTTTTAGAAAGAGGCTTTCAGGTTGTTTTCATAAGGAGGCCTTCTCCCATTCTCCAGTAAGATTTCCCGCCTCATTTAAAGTACCTGTCCAAGTGTAGATTAAACATCTTTTAAGAAAGAAGAGCAAAAGCTGCCATGGGTGTTGAAGCATTCAGTGTTTCCTAAGCCAGAAAGCTTTCCACAAGGCAATTGGTGTTGGCAAGAAGTGCAGCCTCCACCCCAAAGCTTGCACAGTTAAACAAGCTGTTGGACTCTTTTCCAGGCAGCATATAAGGTTTCACTTGGAAAGAGAAAATCAAAGGCAATCCATCAAGATCATGAGCAATCAATAATGGATTTTGTGGCAGGGAGATGGGCTGTGTGGTTACAGTGCAGGACCCCAACCCACAAACCTTGCACAGCTGAGGTCAACAGAATTGTTTTATTTTGCTTCTTTAAAATGAAGGGGGAGGATAAAGGTCATGCAGAAATCCTAGCTTTTCCTTCTTGTTTATGAATGCAATCAATAGATCTGCTTTAAATTAAGGAACCAGTCCTTCCTTTCTGTGTCAAGGATTAATGTCAACATTAATGAGGCCAAGCTTCTCTTTGGAAGAGAAAGTCTCTCCCAGCTCAACAACTGAGATGTGAATCAAACCCACAAGTACTTTGAACTCCAGTGACATTCTTTACCTTTCTTTCTTTGAACACTGGAAAAAACAATGTGATTATGTGCTACACATCAAGGAACACATATTCAGATGCAAATAGAGATGTTGTGTGGCCAGTATGGGGCTGGTTTTCAAAAGGGTAGAGCATCCATAGCACAGATTCAAGTCAATGTGAAACTGTAATGCTCAACACCTCTGAGGAAACCAAGGCCAAGTTATTTTAAACTGAGCTTCAGTCTACATGAATGAAGTTCATGAAAACTAGTGGTTAGTTTGAAAATTTGTATGCCAGTGATTTTCCCATGTACACATTGAACCTAATAAAGTATTTGAAATGCCAGAAGCAATTTAGTCAGTCTACAATTTTAGTGATTCTTTCTCCCCTGTCTTCTGTATTTTCTTTCTGTCTCTTACGGTCGCAATCTTTAATCATTCTCCATGAGAAAAATATAAGCATGAGGGCAGTGCTGTGAAGGTATTTTTGCTTTCAAGGTATCTTTGTACATATTAACAGGGGACATACTGAGTAGTTGTTTAAGTATACGTCAGTATAACGCGTGTGCACACACACATGACAACTGCCAGCCCTGCACAGGATTTTTCTGTTTAACACTAGAGCTTAAATTTATATTGCTAAAGGAAAAATTACAGTGTACAACACAAGCAGCATCCAGCATTCAGAAGTGATACATGAAGATTAGCCTCTGAAAGAGGAAGCCAACCACCTTCTGTTTTCTTGGGTTGCAAGGAGCACAGCAAGAAGATGGAAGTAGGTGTTCCCCTGTCCTGCAAAAAGTGGGAACATGTAAACAAGTCTGTGAGAGCAGCTTGTGCTGCTATGTGACAGGGCCCGCTGTTGTCTGTGAGTAGACAGTAAGAGCAAGAACATACCTGTTCGTTTGAGTAGCTGCAGAAGTGCTTAAATACAGCCATGAAAACATCCTTTATCTTTTTGGACAGCAAAGACCATTGCAAAAAGCTTCCTGTTAATGTGACACCAGATCTTGCTTTCAATCTGTGCTCTTCACTGAGATCGTGAGGAATTAGTGGGAGCACTACAGGAGCCACAGCTGCAGGCCAGTACTGTGGACTGATTTTTCATACTCTGGGAACTCCTCTTCACCTGAAGTTCAGCCACTGGGACGGCTCTCCTGGTGCAAAGTCTTCGGCAGACACAACTTTCAGTACAGCTATACAAGTCATTCAGTGCTGGTGTGGACCGTGCTCACCTGAGAGAGTTGCACTGGCACAGTTACGCCAGTGGCAGATGCACCTTCAGGCAAGAGGTGCGTTACAGGCATGAGTGACCTCCATTCGTGGAGCTGCCAGCTTTCAAAACCGGGTTTTGTGCTGGCTGGGACATCTGCAGCATGTGCTCCCTGCACATTGCACATTAATGCCCCATCAGGCAGCATTAGCCTCCTTTATCTTAACAAATGTAGATGTCTGTGGTTATGGTGAAGCAATCATGTGGCAAAGCCTGTGTTGTGTCCCCCCTCCCGCTCCCCGCTGATTCGGCGATCCAGGCGCTGGGTGCCCTGCTTTCTGGGGCCGTGGCTGCTCTCACATAATACTGCGTAGGCATCTTTATCTGGCACAGTGTGCTTTGAAGCTCGTTTTACATTAACTTGCACCACGCTCCCTCAATCAGCAGCATTCAAGACAAAGAAACATATGGGCCTTTATTGTTGTCATTACTGTAATGATGATTAGCCAGGGAAAAAGGGAAGATAGTTAAGAGCGAAATCTAAATGACAAGACTCTTATATTAACATACCATTCTAATCAAGTAATCTGGTTTAAGTAATTACATTATGATTACTCAGAAGGTATTCATTTTAAGATCCAGAAATTTAAATTTATGTAAGGCCAGAGCCCTGTAGCATCTGTGTTATTACTGCAATGCATATAGAATCACAGAATCATATGTCATTGCCTGAGCTAGATATGGGAAGACTTTTTCTAGAGCATTTGCTTTGCAGTGAAAGTAGATTTCTTTACCATATATAAATAAATCAATCCCTTCTTCTAAATTAAGAATTTTCCATTCTTCTTTTGAGATTTTAAAGACAGGTGTATTTAAATGTCTATGGTAAATTTCTCTAATTTCTTCTGTGTTAAGAGGAAGGCAGGAAAAACTTCTATATAAATGTGCAACAGTTAATGACAATCAATATTTTGCCTAATGTACCGATATCTATGTAAATCGTAAAGATTAGCTAAGGAATTTTCCTTTGATGCTTAAATGATATGTAACATTGCACAATAGCTGAGTAAATCTAATTTAGTGTTGCTCTGCTGGTTTTGAAATACCTATTTACTAGCAGTTTGTCATGCATTTCTAATGACAGTCATAGTAAATTTAGACTGTTTTGTTCCGTTACTATCTCATCTAATTAGTTTAAGCATGCGGCAAAGAGCAGAACCCGCAGTTAGTAGTAGACTCAAAATGCAGTTCTGGGTTCACAGCCGCATAATTAATTTAGTTTATTGCTGCAAAAATGCATGTATGGTTCATCTGCCTTTACCAGTTTATGTTAGAGGGATTATTTGAAAAGTGGTTTCCCTTTAATTTTGCTCTGCTTCATCTGAAACCTTGTTCTCAAGTGTGTCCAGCCAGCTTGATCTGTGGTGAGCTTCAGGGCAGCCCTCGTTCCCAGTGAAATACCTTTCAAGAAGCGTTTGGTGTGATGTAAGGTCAGACCATAGGTTTAGGGATCCTGCGAAGCTCACGTGAACCTTTTCCCTCGCTTGTATGCAGACGCTCCTCCCCAGCCATTGTCCTTCGGACTGTGATCCTCTGTAGTGGCTGCCTCCAGGAATACCTGCATCTATTTGCCTCTTTAGTCTCCAGTTCTTTGCTGGTCTTTTTTACTTCTCTCAGGCTCTGCTGGTTTTCCCTTTAGCTGTGTTTACTTCTGTAAAGCCCATTGGACACAACTTACATATAAAACATTAGACAAAATGAGACCATATTGCATGAAGTTTGGGCTTACTCTGCATCCACAGCTGGTAGTAATAGAAAAACTGAAACATTATCAAGTTGATTGTGATACTGCTTGAATAAAGAGCTGTGATTTCATATAGTCTCAATTTTTTTTTTTCAATAGAAAGCTCTAACATGTCTTTCTGTGCAATTTCATTTAAAAAGCACATGCTTCAGTTTTGTTTGGCAGGAAACAATGGGCACTAACAGCCCAGTGACCAGCATTTGGCAAGTACCCTGTCCAGAACACGTATTTGCTGGGTAAACAAGCTATATGGAGTTAGGAAACTGCTGATTTGATGGTGCAAAGACTGAATATCTTCTCATGTAGAAAGCATGCGGTGCCTTTCTCATAAACCCTACAGGTAGAGTATGTGTCATTCTTTAATGCTGCTATGGAGAAAATTGCAAAATGGAAAAAATACTAATAAGCTTTTCCAGACGGCAGTATAAAAACATTATTGCTTCTGCTACCATGTGTGCTATTTATTATATCTCCTGTTACCCAAGCATGGCTTAACTCTATCATAAGTTTCCCTCCGTTCAGTTCTGTTGGAAATGCCTAGGACAGAAATATGGAGAAGGTCTTCTGCTAAAGGCAGCTTAAGAGTATACTTAATTTTCCTAATGTTATATTAAAATGCTAGGGGTTTTTGAGGCAGTTTATCTGGTTCTGAGATTTGCAGTTAATTTTTTTAGCTTGATTCTAATTCCTGTATTTGCTAGTCCTCCAGTTTTGACATCAACTATATAGAAGGGAAGGGAAGGCCGCAAAACATGGAGACATGGAGACACTTTTAAAGTCATGGTTTAGCTGAACTGTTAGGCTCATGTCTTTTGTTGGTGCAACAACAGGTGATGCCATCACACACGCTGTGAGCCAGCAGTGCGTAAATGCTCTGGAGGACAGTTTCTCAGTACTCAGTTGGGGGCAAGTCAGGGACTGTAAGGGAAAAGGCACTTTCCCTGGGAAGTGACATTGAAAACCATTGCAGAAGAAGGACTGATGCCCAGGAGGTGCCCAGTGATGGGTTTGAGAAGAAGCAGAGGGCCCCAGGCAGTCTGTAGGCTGGATCCAGACTGCAGGAGGAATCATCCCCATCTCCAGAAGCCTGCAGCCTCCTGCCAGCTTTGCCAGTAGGCCCTCAGCCACATCTTCTCTAGTTCCTGGAAGTATATTCACTACGTGATGTGCCCTGCTGCATGGTAGGTCCACATGCACATCCATATTAAGGGCTGTGAACATACTACAACTGTAAATAGTGGCCTAACGGTGCTAATGATTGCTCCCGTAACAAGACACTGACCCAGACCAGTAGTATCCAGAAAAGGGGCATCAGTTTTCTGGAAACTATATGAATCAGTAATTGTTGGGGAGAGTCAGTTAAACCCTATAGAGATGTTTTGGATTTACATCAGGGAATTAAGCCTGAGTTGTTTTTTTCTAGAGCCTTTTTATGACTGGGAGAAGGATTTGCTTGACAGGTATTGGAATGGGAACAGCTAAAAAAGAGCTAAATATATGGTAACTGGGTACTGTTTCAGAAGTCAAGGTTAAAATCAGAGTTACCATTTTGCCATGCAAGAGACTTATAAGGTGAATTGTCTCAGAGATTCTGTTGTAGGTACAATTTTCTGTTGTGGACTCTTCTGCTAAGTGGACTCTTCCTCCAGAAGAAAGTGTTGTGAAGGCTCTGAGGAGTCAAAGCCTAGTGCCATGTAGCTCCCCAGGAGGGATGAAGTTGTTGCTCACCCTGCATAGAATGAACCAAAGCATGCTGGCTGAAAAAGGCATTTGCCTGTAGGTGTTAAAGTCCTGTAATCTGCGAGATCAATGGTTGAAGACTGCAAAGAGAATCCACCTGTTTTGGTGTATCTCTGTTACACATGAGTAGAAGCGATATCCTGAGTAAGGTTTGTATATTTTTCTCCCCTCTGGTGTGAGTGAACACATGTCATTACAAAAACTGCCTGGAATTCTTTTCCCCAGATTTATGGGAATGTGCTTTTCCCAAGGATGTGCTGATGTTATATGTGTTTGGCATTAACAATTTTGAATTGAGTCATTACTGAGGCTGAGAGCTGGCTCATCTGCATGTCGCTGGCTTGCTTGCTCTTAAAATTAATGGATTGCTGGGCTGGATTTTGAGAGTGTTTCTGGGAGAACAGCTTCTGGGAAATCTAGTCCAGGGTAGATGAATGTCTATCATTGCTAACAACCCTCTTCCCTTAGTGGCTTGAAATCTGTGGGCTCCCAGGCCAGTTGCCTCCTGTTGTCTCCTGCTTGCAGCAGTCCCATAATCCCCCGAGACAGCAATCAGATGGTGTAGTAATGATGTGTCTAATACAGAAGGGGTAGATATTGCTATCTAGCAATCTATTAATTAAAGAGTTAAGGGTGAAAAAAAAGATAGCTTTTATTTGCTGAGGGAGAAGGAAATTAAACTGCGAACCATGTGTGGCATTTTTGTCCGTTCACATAAAGGGAGCTGGAAGCAAGTGATGACCCAACGCTGTGCAGTCTGAATTAGTCCTACTTCCGCTGAAACAGTAAAAAGCTCTAAAAAGACGTTGTTAAAGTTGAAGACAAAAATGCCCCCCTCCATCCTAATTCTCAGCAGAAATGGCTGGGTTAGAGAGGGAGCTAAGTGAGGCTGGCTGTGTCCGTGAAGTCCAGACAATTTTTCTTCTCACCCCCCAGAGATGCAGGTTACAAACTGCATTGGGCTGGGACTCTGGTAATGTTGGGTAGACTCTTTGCTATTTTCTTCATTTGTTTGCTTAGAAAAATTAAGCCTGTTTAAATAGCTTTTCTTTCCCACCCTATGCAGCCTGTCTGACTAAAATGCCAAAGGATTTTCTCTTAACCTGCAGGTGAACTGTCATAAAGCCCTAGCACTTTAGAGAACCAAAAAAAAGTGACCTTGAGAGTCTGTTAGCTCATCTTTCCTCCTTCAGCCAGGATTGATTTGTGTCTATATAATTAATGATTCCTAATTATCCAACATTTTTTTAAAAGCTCTGATTGTAGAGACTCGACCGTCTTCTCAGCTGTCCTCTTCCAGTGCCTCACTATGCCCATCAGTATGAAGTTTCTTCCAGCCTGTTCTTTTCTGGATTCCCAGTGATGACTGTTTCTTCACGTACAGTGATCAAACCTGGACATGGTGCTCCAGTCAAAGTCACCAAAACTCTTGATATATTGCAAGTTACAGTTCTTGTGACTTACTTAGACTTGCTAGTAGGATTTTTATCTTTTCTACAGTAACATGATTTTTTTCAGCCAACTGCTCCTTGACCTCAGGTGATGGTGCCATTCACCTCCCTGTTTCTCTTCCTGTATTTATGCCGTTGTTTATTCTTGGTAGAGTGTAGCACACTGAACTCGAGCTGCAGTCTCATTTTTTCCAGCTTTTCACTGTCATTTTGAATCCTAATCCTGTTGTCTGACACATTTGCAGTCCCTCCTAGTTCTGTGTGATCCTGCAGATTTAATAGGTACATTCTCTCCTGGATATCCAAATTGTTACCAAAATGCTAAACAGAACCAAATAACTGAAACAGCCACGCAGAAAATCACTTCAAATGTTCTCAGTGTCAAGAAGGAAACTTTCATAGCTGCACCCTGGGAATCTTCATGCAACAACATTCATATAGATCATGTTCTCTCAGTTACTTATGGGAATGTCACGAGAGACTGCAAAAGGCTCTGGAAGTCAAGATAGAAGGATACCAGTTATTTCTTCCTTATCCACAATGCCAGTTACACTGCTGTAGGAGGAAGTTAAAAGAACATAATTATAATGATCCTCAAATTGTTTATGACTTCAACTGGTGTGTGAAGCTTAATATAATATTTGAAGCAGCTCAGTAAGAAGGTGATAGTGCTTTTGCAGAAATTAGCAACAACAGGTTTCAAGAAAAAAAGAAAAAAATGGACAATTTGTTGTTGATTAGTCTTTCTTGTGTCCAGTTCTGGGCTCCCCAGCTCCAGAAGGACAGGGAACTGCTGGAGAGGGTGCAGCATAGGGCTACCAAGATCATTAGGGGACTGGAACACCTCTCTTATGAGGAAAGACTGAGGGAATTGGGTCTGTTTAGTCTGAAAAAGAGACGGCTGAGGGGTGACCTAATTAATGTGTACAAATACTTAAAGGGTGGGTGTCAGGAGGATGGGGCCAGGCTCTTTTCAATGGTGCCCGGCAATAGGACAAGAGGTAATGGGTACAAACTTGAGCATAGGAAGTTCCATCTCAACATGAGGAGGAACTTCTTTACTTTGAGGGTGGCAGAGCACTGGAACAGGCTGCCCAGAGAGGTGGTTGAGTCTCCATCTCTGGAGACATTCAAAACCCGCCTGGACGCGTTCCTGTGCAACCTGCTCTAAGGTGACCCTGCTCTGGCAGGGGGGTTGGACTAGATGATCTCCAGAGGTCCCTTCCAACCCTATGATTCTATGATTCTATGATTCTATGATTCTTAAAATCCTGCATGATATGCGGTGAAAGCTGTGGCATTACCAATTGCTTGAGTTAATTTTTCTGTGGCCTTGAATGGTAGAGTTGAGGACAACCTTCATTTTGACTATGGACACTAGGCATGGCAAGTTGACTCACTGGCAGAAGTGGTATGATGATGCTTGCAGAACTGGTTGTTGCCTCTAATGGAGGAAGGCAGACTGTCTTCCTCCAAAATACGGCATCAGAGGCCTTTCGTCTTCAGCTCAGGTGTGTACCTCCTCTCAGCCTGTCTTTACATGGATAGGTCCAGCAGTGTTTTTTTTTTCCCGGAAGATCTGGAGTTTTCTTGAGGATGTGGTCCTGCTTTTAGAAATCCTTCTGCCTTTCTGATGAATGTCTTCTGCGCTCTTGTAAAGCATAGCACTGTCCATTCCTTGGATTCAGGCGGCTACCATGGCAGAAGAATGGAGCAGAGGACAATGCATTGATTTTTTTCTGTGCCAGATCAAGATATTTAAATAAGGTTTCAGCTTTGCTTTACCATGTACATGTGAGAAGTTCCTTCAGTGGGCATTGCCTGGGGTTCAGTTGTTCATGTGCTCTCTTTGAGTGCAGTAGGCCTTCCAGGAGCGCTTTGCTCTCCCAGTTTTCCATGAGACTAGAGTCCCCATGTTGTTCTCTCCATTGGTAAAAATCTCCCTCAGTAAGAAAGGGAGGTATCCTTGTTCTTACTTTCCCTGCCCTTTCCATGCATGGGCAGTCAAACCGTTGCATCTATTAAGAGGCAGTCCTAGCACGTGCATCCTGTTCTGAAGATGGCAAAGCCACCACCAGGAAGGACTTGCCCACAGCTGTGTTCCCAGGTAGCCTGGAGTGCTGGTGAAAAAGACATCCAGGCTGGTACCACAGGGAGTCTGATGGACTTGCTGGAGGAGAAAGAAGCGAGGCTTCCTTCATGGTGCAAAATTGCGGTTCCCTTGTGTGACTCGGGTAACTCTCTCTTTGAAAAGACTGGCGTAACTTAGACAATGTGGGTGACGGTCCCGCCCTCTGTGCAAGAATTTGTTATTTGGGAAAATGGAATTATGGATTTTTTTTAGCCATTTGAAAATGCCAGTTCTTCAAACTGTTTGAGCTCCTGCGTCTCACTTTCTTGGAAATGACTTTGTATTTCTTAATAAATAGGATACTGAATTTTAAGATGTTGCTTATGAGGTCTTACATGGGATTAAGAGTGTTTTATGTTTTTACAGAAACCCTTAAATCAAAATTTATGCTTGAACAGCTTAAACCTGTGGCAGCCTAATGTGTTCTGTTTCCCTTTTTCTAGTCTCAGTCTAGATTCAGTGTGATCCCATATATTCTGGGGCCAGGCTCTTTTCAGTGGTGCCCAGTGACAGGACAAGGGGTAATGGGCACAAACTCGAGTATAGGAAGTTCCACCTAAACATGAGGAGGAACTTTTTTACTTTGAGGGTGGCAGAGCACTGGAACAGGCTGCCCAGAGAGGAGGTGGAGTCTCCGTCTCTGGAGACATTCAAAACCCGCCTGGACGCGTTCCTGTGCAACCTGCTCTAAGGTGACCCTGCTCTGGCAGGGGGGTTGGACTAGATGATCTCCAGAGGTCCCTTCCAACCCTGTGATTCTGTGTGATTCTGTGATTCATCATATTTCTAGGTTTCCATAAAAGATATAGTTAATTTCCATGTATTTTTTGGAATATAATGTCCAGTGTTTGAAAAGACTACAGATTTATATGCTTTCTTTGCATTTTAGATTGAAAAGAACATTTCATCCCTCTGTGGGTTAGTGATTTGCTAATACTCAGTCAAACACTGGAGTTATATTTAGCTGATTCTATGAAGTGTTCAGCACATGATGGCTCCAGCTGGCTAACCCCAGGGGTATTTTCAAAGCTGGGAAGTCTTGAAAGTGGCATTGCAGGTTGAAAATCTTTCTTGAGTTGAAGATTATGAAATCCTTGTGAGAGGAAGGATTTGAATCCAAATAACTCTCTAAGTTTGGCCTGAGGTCTAAAAGCCAGCTCTTCCTCTATGGAAGCAATCTGAGAACATAATAGAAATTAGATCCCCATTCATTCAATCGCAAAAACACTAAAGAGAATGTGGAAAAAACACACTGAGCTGCCTGTCCAAACTCCTGTGTGTGTATTTTCATGGGATGCTTCTGTAAATGTCAGTGTAAGTGATGATTATGAATTTCTACTACTATAAAAGTTTCCTTCCTTCTCTATGAGAATCAGAACTCAGGTGGTCCCTAAGCAGATTAATGACATTGCAGTAACATATATACCAAGAGCCTCCTTTGGGTTCCCGATAGCCTTGCAGAGCACTGGGAGCTGGAACACGATTTCCAAAGACGATGTGAAGGATGTGTGCGTTAGGACCTTTTCTGAGTTATAGATACATGTTACACGGGCCTTTATAAGAAATTTACTGATCTGCACTCTTTGGAAAATGTTATGGGTAGGGAGAAAGCTTCATATAGGGGCAGAGTATAGAGGCAGATGATCAGTTTCTGCATCATGTTGCTATGCATAATTTCATTTAGCATCAAAGAAGAGGCATTACCTGCAAGATAGAATGCATATTGGCCCCATATTTGTAGTGTTAGGAAAATATTAAGAGGAAATACAAGAATGACAAACTTGTAAACTATAGGGCAGCAATGGCTGAACACCTATGCACTACAAAACTGCTGGCTGATGGAAGAGACTGCGCTGTGGTCCACCCTGCCATGTGGTGTACAGATGTACGAGGCTGTCCCACCACACTTCCCCCAGGGCTGGGGTGGGAGGCAAAAATGTCCATGCTTACCCCATTGCACCTTGTCCCACCCTGAGAGCGTGGGGGGCCCTATGGAGGATTTCATGGTCCCTGGCCGTGCCAGCTGTGCGTCATCCCCTTGGCAGGCAGAGGCTGGTGATGGTCTTCGTGATGACTGGGCTCTTCTAGCTCCTGCAGTTCTAAAACTGGAGGCCATGTCTTGCCCAGCATGTTGGTTTTCTCACTCATCTGCTTCGCACCTTTGTGGCATAAGTGAAGCTGCAGAATACCCATCATGTTGCATAATGTGGCCCAAGTTATGGAAACAGAAATCATAGCACAAGGGAAAATGGCAGATGGGTGTGCTTTGGGTAAATGAAGACCCATCTATGCTTAAAATGGATTAAATACATTTTCTGTTATCACAGCTGTATTGGCCTATGGCTGTATTTAGTCCATATATTGCTTCTATCTAGTTAGAACAACTTACCTGGCTACTTTTTTGTATGATAAAGTTATCTCATCAGGTGTTAGGTGAAACCAAATGTTAGAGCCCATGCCATGGTTAAGGATCAGTGCCAGCAAATGGAGAACTAGGGCAAGGAGGCAGGCTGGGCATCCCTACAGAAACATGCCATACCAGCACTTGCTGTGCAGCTTTCTGTGCTTCTGCCTCCCTCCCCAGCTGTGCCACAGGGTCAATCTGTGCAATGTGGAGCTGCTGGCGGAGAAGGACAGTGTCATGACTCCTCGTGACACACCAGTGTGATATTAATAGCAGGAAAAGGGAGGTGAGGCTAGAGATGAGGAGGAAGACATACAATCATCCTCTTCTGTACCAGTCTGTCTGTTCCCTTGCAATGGGTGTAAACTGACACAGTGCTGCGAGCCTGCCGTTAAACTGGCTGGGTTTGCCCTCTGTGCCATCGCAAGGTATTGGGAAGTTGCTTATGCTGTTTCTGCCAGTGAGCTGACGTATTTGTTCTGGTAAAAGCTTCTTTGAAAAAAATATAATTAGAATACATAAAACAGTGATACATTTTAATCCCAAAGGATTTAATTTAAAAACAATGTTATTGCGTTAGAGCCAAGTACTTTGATTAAACTGGTATACTCAGTTCTTCAAAGAGTCGCTCTGAGTATGGCTTTGTTTGCAGGAAGGCTGGTGTTCTGCCGTGGTCTTGGGTACAGGGAGGCTCTGTCACAAGCATAAAATCATTTATCTGTTTCTATAATCCTTCTTCCTCGTTCAACTGTTGAGGTCATTGCAGATGGATGACTGCGCTATGGCCCTCAACAGAAAGAAATACTTCTGAGACAGGGTAACCAAAAATAGACAAAAGGGGAGAATAATAGAAAATATAAGTAAGTATAGGGAATAACATGATTCAACTTTTTATCCAGGTTTAATTTCCTGCTGACATTAAATCAGCTATTTCTTTTGCTTTCTGCTATACCTATTTTTCTGAAGCAGGCAAAATGTTCATAAGTAGTTGAAATGAAGAAGTTTGGAAAGCTCAAAAACTGGAAAACAAGCTTGCTTTCCCATGACCACATACATGGCTGCTTAGAAAGCAGAGGCAGCTGGACAGAGGGAGAGGCAGTTTGTGAAACACAGAAACAAAGAAAATAAGACTTGCTTTTGGAGGAGTAGAAACCAGTTTCCTCTGTGGACTTCAGAGCTGCAAACACCAAACGTGTTTCTCTTTGATGTGATTCATGGCACATTCTTTCAATGTGCACCATGAACTGGTCAAGAATTGGCAAGTGGTAAAGTGTTACTCAGTGCCTTATCAGAGCCACTGCCAAAACGTGTGACTGTTAATGCAAGGCAAACCATGAGATAATTAACTAAGTGGCTGTCCATGCTGCTCGGGGAGGGCTCGAGCATTTCTTCCTCATCAACTTTGACTTTTCACAATAAGCTGCCGGCGTCGTCCTTGCCGAGGCCTCGCTCGAGCTGCGATGGCAGTGCTCTGCAGGATGATCTCTGCCTTTTTCCAGACTCTTTATTAGAATTATCTGGGACAAGGAAACCGCCTGAGCACCGGCTGTCACTGCTGCTGCCCTGCCGGCCTCGCTAGATGCTGATCTGTACCATGGCAACAGTAATGCTGTCTCTATTGCTTTCAACCTTTTCATATTCTTGCTGTGCTTTCTTTTGATTTTCTGTCACATGCTGTCACTTAGTAATAATAAAGCTGCCAATGGTATCAACAACTGATCTTTTAATATGGGATCAAGAAGTCTGACAAGAGCAAAGGGGATGCCAGATTTCTAGTGGCAGGTTAATTTATTCGAAGTACTCTGAAAATTATTTCCTTTTCTATTATATGCAGATGATGCCCAGCAAGGCCAGTGCCTGCTAGATGGGATGCAGGCTGCAGAAGGATTCAGCATGCAGGAATTCTGTTAAGTAAATGATTTAGCTACAAGCCAAGCTAATAGCTAAAAGCTGTTTGCTAAATATCCTGAGGCAGAGCCTGTAGGAATAAGTTGGAATTACTATTTATTTGGATAGGCTATGAATCAAATTTTCAATTCCCGATCTGTATTCCTAGGTGGTCTCGGCAAATAGATAAGCTGTTTCAGAAGAGCTCGGCTCAGCAGCAGGCTTTCACGGGAAGACTCATTTCCAGAGGATCTGGGGTGACGCTTTGTGCTGAAGCATACGACACTGCTTGTTTTAAAGAGTATTTTTCAGATCTGGGTTCGATGGCAAGTGGAACTCCAAGGGAATTTATTGAGATGCAGAGTGAGAAACCAGTTTTTACACGGACTCTCCAAGGACTTAAAAAATGGTCCTGTGCTCTTGTACAAGCAGATCTGTTGGTAAACATTCCGCAGGAGACAGTTCACTGGAGAGAATTACTTTGCTTGAGTACATTAGAATTGTAGCTCTAGACTTCTTTTTATTTTAAAAAGTTAACAGTGACTTTAAGTCTATCTTTTGCGCTCAGCACACACACATGGTACCTAGTTTGCAGGGGAGAGGGTAGATCCTCACTTTTCAAACGGGAGGCATCTTTAAGAGGCCTTAAAACCAGATATCTCCAAAATGAGGCATTCAGATCCACTAGTCACTTAAACTAAATAGAGAAGCATGCTTATGAGATGCCACACACTTTGAAAACATTTTAGGTATCATTGGAAGATTAACAGGGGATTTTTCCTGAGACTGGATTGCAATCATTAGAAATAAAAAGTAGTTATCTGTAATTTGCAGAGGAAGTCCCAAATAGCCCTCATTGATATTTTAACATCCTTTTGCTGAGTTTTCTTTGTCACCAAGGAGGGCAAACACAGTGGACAGCAGTGGCTTTCAGCAGAAGTGAAAGGTGAAACTCAGATTGCATTTTTATATATAGTAAATTTTGTTTATTTCTGTAAAATTTTTTGGAGCCAAGAGGGTACAAGGGCAAGAATAATATGGAAAATCAGGCCATCAACAAGCAAATTAATTGGATGAATTAAAAAAAACATGCCTAGAAACTTTATGCTTCAATGCATAGGCCAGTCACAGGGCGTAGGAAGACTATTTCATCATTCCATTTCCTCTGAAGCAATCAGGTAATTAATTAAATTGGACTGATTTGTTCCACTGTGTCAATCTCTATGTTCATGTGACAAATAAAGATTGTGCATAGCAAATCACGCATTTAAAAATTAACTTGACCATTTAAAATGATTTTTTTTCATCTTTTAGTCTCTTCTACCCTCTTGTGACTCTCTGAACATCATTTTAAACGATGCCAAGCACTTCTCAGGATTTTCTCTGTACCCTTCCAAGGTACGTTTTAGTGCCTTGACTAAGGTCAGCCGCAGGAAGTGCCGTGTCTCAGGAGCGCGGCTGGAAATCAGGGATTGCAGCGGCACTGGTGAATCTGGCTTCTGCTGTGCTCATCCTGACCTTTCTGTGTGCTATACCTTAACAAGGCAGAATGGCTGTTTGTTTCTGATTCCTCTTGGTGCCTTTTGACATTCAGAGGACCGTGGGTAGGGTAAGCAGCGGCAGGGCTCAGGCTGTGCTGTCTGACCCCGTACATTTCTCATCATGCTTTTCCCATCTACCCACCGTACTGCTATGCATGTGCTAACTCTTATCCTACCAAATCCCGGCTGACATCTTTTTGCATGCCTGCTGGTAGGGACATGGTTATTTTTGGTCTGTTTACAACAGTGAACAATTCTGCTTTTGATTATATTGTTTTTTGAGGATATTCACAATTAGTTTCTCTTTTCACTTCAGGTATTCCTTGGACTGAAAGCTGAGTTAAATCATTAGTATGAGAAGATGAAGATCCATCCATCCTTGTATCCTCTTCTACCAGAGGAAATGATCCAGCTGGTAATGCACCTTCTTCTGGAGGCCTGACACCAGTTTACTTCCCTTAGCACAGAAGTTCAGTTTTAGAGTACTGAATTGCCCCTGGACTGACAAACCATTTATTTCACAAATTCTTTAACTTCTGACAGGTCACAATGTTGTATTGCAAGCTGACAGCTTCTTCTCTGCACCCTTTCTGCTTCTGTTGTCAAAAACTAACTGTATGCAATCCATGGGACCATACCAATGGTTTTTTCCATGAAAAAGAGAATTATTGAGGAATTAAAAAAAATCCAAACCACCAAAAGCTCAGCTTTTCAAAGGTGATTGACAAGTATATAATCTAAGTCTTCCTAAAAGGTGCATGAAGGTCTAGGACCTCTAAAGGTCTAGGACTTTGGCATTTGACTGATCCTTCTGAAAACAGTGTGTATCACAACTATAAAGGAACATGACCTGACAGGTCTTTTGCTACTAGCGGTATTTTTTGCTTTGTGGGTAGCCATATTTTTGTTTTAAGAGCTGATAGATGGCGGTGCCTGATGAAGAACAAGTCCTCTGAACAAACATGAAAATCACTGAAGTCCCATAGTCAAATAGTCATGAAAGGCAATAATATTGGCCAGTTAAATGGAGTGTTAAATGATTTTAATTGTTAGATATTGCAAACTTAACACCAGTACTGTGTTGTTCAAAGCACACGTATTAAAATCTACTAAATTCAGCAGTAACTCCCAAAGCCATAGTATGACAGACAGGAATTTATCATGAAGTTGTGGTGACACGTTTGGGTTCTCCTGATGATATCTGGAGACTAGGACAAGACAAGCCTTTCAGAAGAGATGGAGAGGAGCAGACAGAGGTGGGGCTTCTGGGAATTGATATTTAATTTGTTTCTTCAAGATCAGACTTCCATGCCATATATGAGCAAAGTACTATTAAAAAAAAGTAAACTCTAATTACAGTAACTTATTAAACTTTAATGAAAAATTATGCTTTATTTAACTGCTCCTATGAAGTTTGTGCTGCATTCATTCAAGGTAATTTTCCTATCGTCTCCTTGATCTGGGAAAAGATCGCTCCCAAATTGCAAGATAGTTAATCTGAAAGAGAAGAGATCAAAGCATTCCTTTTAATTGCTTTAAATTAACATGAGAAAACAATGAAGTCCGTTCCACCTCTTCCTTCTTCTTTTAATTTCTCATTTTAAGGATTTTTGTACGCTGTTTTCCAGCTGACACGTGCCTGCAAATCCATTTCATAATTATATTAATTGCTGGCAATCGTTATGAGGAGAATACACCTCTGTATTGCACACGTATTGTTGGATTCATCTCAGTTATTATCTAGCCATCTGAAAGGTATGATCTGGTTTAAGATAGTCATCAAAGCTTTCTCATTCTCTTCTGGAGAGAGGTGAGGACTTCCAAGGAGTAAATCATCCCATTGTAAGACAGATCTTTGATTATACCTATTCTATTTTTTTTCTTTAGTTTTCCACAAAAGGTAATGGCACTTCAGCAGATGTATCAGGTGGGTTGAGTCAAGAGAGCTCCCACTTCAAAACACAGGAGGCTGTGGATCATGACCTCAGTTTCATGGGATCCTAAATCAGACTCTGCCTTTGGAACAGGACAGAGGAACTGTTGGGAACGTAAACAGATTTCTATCTGGTTTCCATTGGAACAGAACTGAAATCCAGCCATCTTTGGGGTGTTTTAATTTCAACAGACTGACAAAATCTGAAGAAAATTGTTCCACCAGGACTTTTTTATGTGTAGCTTTAAAGACATGAGTGGATTGGAATTTGGGAGATTTAGATTCAGTTTCCATCTTTGTGGCTGTAAGACTGGATGAGTAACGTCGCCCCTGTGCTTTGTTAATCCTTCTTTATCTATGTTGTCCTGTCTTGGTGATCTCCTCCACTGTGCTTACATGATGTACCATCACAGTAAAACCAGTAAAAATATGCATTTATTAAGCCAGTCTGCTGCTACATTGTATCATTTGTTATGCAGGCTGATAAATACTTCTCCATTTCACACTTAATCAAGTATTCATTTAAAATGAACTTCAGTGTAATTCAATACATCGTTTCTTCATTAAAGAAAAGCTATCCTTTTTATCCTATCACCATTGCTGTTGTCTGAATTGTTACACTAAACTGGCTTTTCCTACAGCAACACGTGCGTTTGCGTGAGTAACATTACAAAACCTAGTGGTCATTATGCATCCTCTGTAGATTGAAAATATAGCCAAACCCTAAAGCACAGTAGGTGCCAGTGAGATAAGTGCAACTATATCTATCTATAAGCAGTAGTCAAAGAATTAACCTGGTGGCCAGCTGGCTGGAAAGCAGCTTGGCAGACAACCTGACTGGACACGGACCTGAGCAACCTGCTGTAGGTGACCCTGCTTTGAGCAGGGGTTTGGACTAGGTGATCTACAGAGGAACCTTCCAACCTCAGCTATTCTGTGATTATCAGGATCTCATCCACTATAAATAAAGTAGAAAAATGGTATATAAGCATTATTATATGGTTATTATGATCACCTCTGGGTGTTTTACCTAAACCTAGGCATAAGAATCCTAAAGTATCTGCCCACCTTGGTTTTAGTTCAGCAATGGCCATAGCAGAATACTTTTCAGAAATGGAATGCAGTTTTTGTCTGGAGGTTTTTCTCCAGGGTAAGGCTCAATAACAACCTAATATGGACAGGCAGAAGAAATGAAACCTAATTATTTATTTGTAGTTAATATTGTCTGCTCCCATTGAGCCTGTGAAGCAAATAAAAGCCCAATTAGAGATGTAATTCCCCGACTGCAGGCGAAGCCATTAAACATAACATCTAACTGTAAGAACTGATTCGAGTGCCTTGGAGATAATAATAATTATGAATTCTTTTTCTTGTATTTTACTTGCCTTGTACATGATCACTTCACTAAAATCGGCTAATTCTCTCTTCTTACACATGGGTCTCACTGCTTTCTCCTTCTACTCCACACTGGAATAATTCCAATACTAATGTGGATTCGCTTTTAATACCTCATATACGAAAGGAAAGATTGGCCCCCTTTCTGAACATCAAGCAATACTCATGAAACCGTTATTTCCTTAAACTTCAAGAGAGAGCTAATTTCTCTCCAGAAGACAAAAAGTTGTGCTTTGTTCCACACGTGCAGCTCTCACTGCAAGGACGGGGCTTTCAGTCACATAAAATTTAGCCCAAGGTGTATTCTGCCACCCGGAGATGACGTGTCTTTTCATTTTCACAGCAACATGTTGCCCGTTGCAAGATGAAATACTTCTGACAGCTTCTTCTCTGCACCCTTTTTTCTCTGCACTTTTTTTGAATGAAGCAAGGATACATTTTGAATGGACTTAGCATTTCTTATATCCAATTTAGACTCTCAAACTTAAAGAAACTGAGCACGTTTTGCATAGCTTTGGGCACAAGAGTAAATTTCGTGCAGTCTGACTGTTCTCCAACTCGGCTTTGTCCCTGGATCGTTCCTGTGCACAAGTAGAAGTGATTTCTCTTCATGCCCTTATGAGAATCCTCCCTGTTAATATCATTGCCTGCCTCATAGGTGAGGATGTGGCCTTTTGATACTGACTTTGTTCACACTCCTTTAATGCTCTGTTTATGTAAACATGCATGTGTGTATCTGCATTTATATTTTATAACTTCAAAATTGCAAGACAGACTCATAGTTCTGTTGCAGAGTAAAGGAAGGTAAAACTAATATTGCTAGTATTTGCTGTGGTTTGATCCAACCCGTTTCCATGTGAAAGTGTCTCTGTCCTCTCGGAGAGCCCTGTGGGCAGCAGGGACTCCATGCAGACGCGTGAAGCTCTCTGCTGCACCTTTGCTTGCTGGAACAAATGGCAATGCAGGAAACCTGAAGGTCAGCGTAGATAGACTATCAGTTACTTAAGCTTGCCTCACTGAAGACAGAACCAAAATTCATTTTGATATCAATGATTCTTCCCTTATCTCTGTGTTTCTGCCTTTGGATCCACATGGACTGTTTGGATTTACTCAGTCAAATGCTCCGACATCCACAATATATAAATTAAAACCAGATGGGGCCATCCTCTTAAGTCTGACCTTTTCATACCACAAGTCATACGATTTTGCTGACTTCATGTATGTCTGATCCAGAGCATGTTTTTGGAAAAGTGATCAATCCCAATTTTCAAATATGTATAGAGGAGGACTCCACTATAACCCCAGGGAGCCATGCCTATGGTTAATTGCTCGTGCACTTAACTTCAGCTTCCACCTATTGGTTCCTCATTACGTGTGTTTTTTCAGCATAATGAAAAAAGTAGAAGGAACAGTCAAAGAATCCCATTATGACATTTCTGGAAGTATTGAAAATGATGATCAAATCTATCTGAAATGTCCTTCTTGGTAAATTGGGAGATTATGCTTTTATCGGTTTGGCAGCTTTTAGTTCACATAATACATGCCATGTTGATATTGTGTGGCTATATTTTGTTTAAAATGTCATGCAGTCTTAAGTCAACTTGCTTACATAAGACTGCTGTTATTACATCAACAATAGGCTTTTTATCATCCAAACACATAATCCCGTGAAAAAAATTTCAGTCAGCTGTTTCACCAAATCTGTTTTCTATAAATCCACATTGATATTAAAAGATTGCATTAACTGCTGTCGTTCTATATTAACTGAGTATATGTCACATCCATTCTTATTTTTCTGGGGATCGATGTCAAGCTAACAAGCTTGTAAGTGCACAGGTCATGCTAGCACAACACTATTTCTCTGAATGTCAAGATCTTTTAAAAGACCCTAGGCCTTTTAATGTCCACATTTCTTAAGGACTGAATTGAAAACCTCAGCATGAATGATCCAGAAAACTCCTGGGCTGGCTCCTTCAAACTCTCATGTGCAGAGTTTATTTAGGCAGATATGCTTAAATAAATGCTTAAATTGCTGATTGTCTAAATGTCTGAAATGCTGATTGTCATTGTCACTTGTTGCTCTAGAAATAAAAGTATTTTGTCATCATTTGACATCAATGCTTTTTTTTTCCCCCAGTGAAGAATGGAAACATTTATTGAATACTTTTGCCTACTTTTTGTAATTGCTGAAGACTAACATTTATATATGGTACAGGAATTGAATTATTTTTAAAGTCTGTGTTATACCTGAGATAGTTAAAACCCAGCATATTATTCATAAGCTTAAGTAATTGTCTTTGTGGCTTTGCTTTTGTGGTGGGTTGACCCTGAGTGGACACCAGGTGCCCACCAAAGCCGCTCTATCACTGCCCGTCTCAGCTGGACAGGGGAGAGAAGATATAACGAAAGGCTCGTGGGTGGAAATAAGGACAGGGAGATCACTCAGCAATTACCATCATGGGCAAAACAGACTCAACTAGGGAAATTAATTTAATTTATTACTAATCCAATCAGAGAAGTGTAACGAGAAATAAAACCAAATCTTAAAAACCCCTTCCCCTCACCCCTCCCTTCTTCCCAGGCTCAACTTCACTCCCGATTTCTCTACCTCCTCCCCCCGAGTGGTGCAGCGGGTCAGGGAATGTGGGTTGTGGTCAGTTCATCACACGTTGTCTCTGCCACTCCTTCCTGCTCAGGGGGAGGACTCCTCACACTCTACCCCTGCTCCAGCATGGGGTCCCTCCCACAAGAGAGGGTTCTCCATGAATTGTGCCCAGTTCTGGGCTCCCCGTTTCAAGAAGGACAGGGAACTGATGGAGAGAGTACAGCAAAGGGCTGCCAAGATGATTAGGGGATTGGAACACCTCTCTTATGAAGAAAGGCTGAGGGAATTGGGTCTTTTCAGTCAGCAAAAAAGACGACTGAGGGGGAATCTTAAAAATGCTTATAAATATTTAAAGGGGGGGTGTCAGGAGGATGGGGCCAGGCGCTTTTCAGTGGTGCCCAGCGACAGGACAAGGGGTAATGGGCACAAACTTGAACACAGGAAGTTCCATCTCAACATGAGGAGGAACTTCTTTACTTTGAGGGTGGCAGAGCACTGGAACAAGCTGCCCAGAGAGATGGTGGAGTCTCTGTCTCTGGAGACATTCAAAACCCGCCTGGATGCGTTCCTGTGCAACCTGCTCTAGGTGACCCTGCTCTGGCAGGGGGGTTGGACTAGATGATCTCCAGAGGTCCCTTACAACCCCTACCATTCTGTGATTCTGTGATTCTCCAACGTGGGTCCTTTCCATGGGCTGCAGTTCTTCATGAACCGCTCCAGCGTGGGTCCCTTCCACGGGGTGCAGTCCTTCAGGAACAGACTGCTCCAGCATGGGTCCCCCACTGGGTCACAAGTCCAGCCAGCTAACCTGCTCCAGCGTGGGCTCCTCTCTCTCCACAGGGCCACTGGTCCTGCCAGGAGCCTGCTCCAGCGCAGGGTCTCCGTGGGGTCACAGCCTCCTTCGGGCATCCATCTGCTCCAGCATGGGGTCCTCTAGATACTGCAGGTGGGTCTCTGCTCCACCATGGACCTCCATGGGCTGCAGGGGGACAGCCTGCCTCAACATGGTCTTCACCACGGGCTTCAGGGGAACCTCTGCTCCAGCACCTGGAGCACCTCCTCCCTCCTTCTTCATTTGCTTTGGTGTCTACGGAGTTGTGTCTCTCACATATTCTCAATCCTCTCTCTGGCTGCTGTTTTGCAGCAGGTTTCCTTTCCCTCTTCTTCACTATGTTATCCCAGAGGTGCTACCACCGTCGCTCATGGGCTTGGCTTTGGTCAACAGTGGGTCGGTCTTGGAGCCGGTTGGCATTGGCTCTATCTGGCATGGGGGAAGCTTCCAGCAGCTTCTCACAGAAGCCACCCCTGTAGCCCCCCCCGCTACCAAAACCTTGCCACGCAAACTCAATACAGCTTTCCTGTTTCATTTTCTTAATGTTCTGTTTTTTAATAAGTTATTATTAAAAAACATATAATGTTATTTGCATTGCTGCCATTATCCCGGCTTTACTTTCTCTTTAAGCCAGGCTGATTTGCTAATCAGGCAAGCCTTATTCTTCATTAGGGCATTCATGTCTTTCTACTTAAATTCATTCTCATAACCAATATAGCACATAACAATCTTTGTGAAACCAGCCCTTTCAAGCTGCTGAGTTTAGAGGTCAAGACATTTGCTGTAAGAACTGTAATCAATGCGCAAGCGCTTCTTCTGGAGCAGCCACTCCAATTGGAGCAACCTTTCCTATATTCAGCTTTATTTTCTGTGTCAAGATGAAGCCTAATATAGATTTTTTTTCCACATTTTCCATGAGTTAGGAAAGTGAGATACATATTTTTAGAAACTTTAGGCATCACTTAGTACTGGCATAAAAAATTGAGCACGTCACTCAAATCAAAGGGACTATCAGAACACTTTTATTCCCACTGTATGAATTATAATATTTTTTTAAGGAGCTGCTATGTAGCAGATGTCATCTATTGTCCTCATATATATGCTTTATAGATTACAAATTTCTAATTGAAAAATATTTGCTTCTGAGCCATCACAGCTACAAGAATAGGTAGTGCCATTTTTTGACACAAAGGGTGTAATTTCCTAGAATCGTAGAATTATAGAATGGTTTGGGTTGGAAGGGACCTTAAAGATCACCTTGTTACAACACCCCTGCCATGGGCAGGGACACCTCCCACTAGACCAGGCTGCTCAAAGCCCCATCCAGCCTGGCCTTGAACACTTCCAGGGATGGGGCATCCACAACTTCTCTGGGCAACCTGTTCCAGTGCCTCACCACCCTCACAGTAAAGAATTTCTTCATGATATCTAATCCAAATCTCCCCTTTTCCATTTTGAAGCCATTACCCCTCGTCCTATCGCTCCACTCCCTGATAAAGAGTCCCTCCCCATCTCTCCTGTAGGCCCCCATTGAGTACTGGAATGCTGCTATAAGGCTGATGAATTGGCTATCCAAAGGTACAGGGCTGTGATTTTACTTCCTCCGTAAAGTTCCCCAGCCTTTCCTTTGCTCAAAGGGCATTTTCTTTTCCTAATTATTCGTGTGTGGTGCATTTCAATGTACTGTGTCATTATCTGTAGTGTTCACTCCTCAAAGCACAGAAGGCTAGTGAAAAAGTCCTGCTGTTAATTCTAAAACACAAAGTTACAGTCAGTCTTAATATTCCAGCTTCCCATATTGGCTGTTACCAGACAATAAAATCCCACTTGTTCCTTTCACCTTACTCTGACAAAACGAGCTTTCATCTAACGCCCAGAGTGGTAAATGGGTTAGACTTGACTTCCAAAATCCGCAGGTGGATTCTTTCTAAAGACTTTGATCTCTGTGGAGCAGCTCTGTGAGATGGCACAGTCTGTTTGAGATAATAAATAATTCAAGGAGAGCTCAGGGCTTATAGCTGTACCCTCTTTCCGAATCCCATTGAAATCAGTGGGGCTGTTGACTGGAGGTAAGTTTGCTTCCTTTGGCAGGCTGCGGTTGGCACTGAATTGATGAAGTGTTGCCTCTTCTGGACGAAATTTCTCC
This sequence comes from Dromas ardeola, assembly GCA_013398915.1. Taxonomy (NCBI): domain Eukaryota; kingdom Metazoa; phylum Chordata; class Aves; order Charadriiformes; family Dromadidae; genus Dromas; species Dromas ardeola. The sequence continues at coordinate 36,464 of VYZM01002910.1, read as the reverse complement.
ATGCTCCCTTACCATGCCTCTAGTCTCCATTTCCAGCTGGCTTCTCCTGGTCTGGATCCCTGTACTAGGTTCCTTGTGCCCTGCGCTGGAATTGCTGCCTTATTTCCTTTTACTTCTCTCCGTCTCCTTCTTTCCCCATAATTCGAGTTTTCCTGCTGGAGCCCTTGTCGCAATGGTCAGTCAGATGCCTGCCGCGTCTCCTGCCTCTCCTTGCCTTCTGCAAGGAGCCTGGCCCATAACGGAGCTGGGAGAGCCAAATTGTGTGACTGTGATGCAGAGATGGGGTCAAGGGGGGACAAGAAGGGATTGAAGTGAGTGACACATCCAAGCTGTGTGAGCATGAAACTTATAAAATTGGACCCAGCAGGTAAATGTTGTGCTCAGCAGCTCAGCGTATGCCCTGAAGAAAAGCGGGGCACTGTGGAGTGCAGGAGGAGCCGAGGAGGGCAAAGCCTTCATCTCTCTGCATGCTTGTATCTATGAAGGTGTACTGGTGGGGAATGATGGAGCTTGATGTACAGAAATTAGTAATTGGGGTGTTCCTGGGAACAGGCTTTAAAGAAAAGTTATCTTTACCTGCTTTCATGGTCAGTTTGGCAGCAACCGCTACTATTATCTCGAGAAACCCATGAAGATTGCATCACAGATTTGCTGCAGATGAGTAATAACTTACTCATGTCTAGTTCTTACATAATTTTGTTTCTTCTTAGGTTGAAATTCCTTTCCAGAAACGGTGACTTAAATCCATTGACAGAGAAGAGGTCCAAGACATGAGGGCGTGAAGTGGCTTTTGTTGAGCCCCCCCCAGGCTGTCCCAGAGGAAACCCACATCTCCGACTCAGCCCAGCATCCCGCTCGCATCGCTCTCCATTACCGCTCATCTTTATCTGGCAATCTTAGCAGACCTTTTTACTTTTTCTCGTACATTACCATAAATACTGGGCTTTTTATTACCTTTTCTTTACTGTTGCCTGTGCTGCTTTGGAGTCCAATTAAAACAGAGTTGAAAGTGACTTCTTGTGGCTTTCTAGATCATTGTCATCACCTCCCTGCCTTCCCAAACAGGGAACCGAAAGAAGTGGCTTTAGGTGTCCTATTCTTAGCAACTACTGAAAAATGTCAGGAACACCGCTGAGCTGTCTATGATAACAGGCTTCTTACGCCAGCCCACACACGGGGAAATGTTCAGCACTGTGATTTCTGTAAGAGTATAGCTGTTTAAGCAAATATCGCAGCTGGTATGAAACTAACCTGGCCTGTGCAAAATGACATTTAACAAAGGTAACAGCTGCAGCTGTTACTGTGGTAATGCAGCTGAAAGCCTTCATTTTCCTAGAATTAAGGCTAATGTAGCTGGACAGGTAAATTAATAACCTTTCTTCCCTTAAACAAGGAACCTATTCTTAATGCAGGTGTATTCATATTTTACCAGTATTTGGATTTAAAAAAATTGACAATATTTCATAAAAATAACATTAAAGCTCGTGCCATGACCCTGACATAGGCAAGGCATAGTAAGAAAAGCAATTATTTGTTTCCCTAATGAATTCACTTTTGGTATAGAGCTCTCCTGTTGCAACTAGTGAATAACAGTTTAAGATAGGAAGTGAAAATAAGGAGATTGTAGTTATATGCAGGAAGGATCTGAGCTGATTTGAGCTTGAAATCAGCCAAACATTGCCTTGCCTTGCCGCCTTTGCTATGCTGTGCTGTGCTGTGCTAATTTCTCAACAGCACAGCACCTTCTAGGAGTGAATTCTTGACATGACTAACATGTAATATGCCTTTTCTGTTCCTTCCAGTTGAGGAACATTTTCTAGGTGGTGGTTTAATTTTGAATGTCTAAAGAGGGTATGTCGATGTGCACGTCTGTGGCTCTTTTTGGAGGACACAAGGTCAAAAGAACATGCTCTGGGGACTGTCTTTAGTTTCAATGCGAGTGCACCTCAACATATACTGCTGTCTCCTGAGGAAGTCTGCTTGTTTTTTTCCCCTGTACAGAAAAGTTTATTCTTACCGTAGTAAGTTTTATTGTGCTGCAGACATGAAATGTCAGCCAGAGACTTCATCTAGCAGTGGGTGCAGGCTGCAGTGTGCCTTTGAGACCTGCCTGGGATCTTGATTTCAGATTTATTACTCCGGGGAAGCCTAGGAGAGGCAGTGTGGGAGAGAGAGGATAGTTGGATTTGTTTCTTAGCACTAGTGTGGCTGAGGATATCTCAGACGAGAAGCTTCTGTGCTAACTGGAATCTCTCAAGTCCTGAAAGAGTCGCATCCAATGTATTGTTTATTTAACACACCTCATTAACAGTTTTGCTGATATTGTTACTATTATATTGCAATCCAACAAGGAGATAACAAAGCTGTGGAAGCCAGTGGCCAGACCATAGCTTGCAGGGAATGGAATCTTCGAACCAACCACAGAAAATTAAGTGATCTGGGGCCTCTAACGCTTTCTTGTTTTCAGGAAATCAAGTTTTCATTTCTTGCGGCACAATATGATCATATTGAGTTTCTGGAAAATTGAGAGTGGACTGTATTTTAACTTTAGCAAGGAATTTACTATTGATATCACATGGTTTTCACCATAGAAACTGGAAAAATATGAACTGGGTGGAACAAAAGAAAATGAACAACCATCATTTTATTTCATCATGAAAATACTTTATGTGTATCGAATAACTTTGCTCCTTCGGTGGAGGTAAACAACTGCTGAAAAGAAGTGTTAGTAGAAATCACAACTACAGAGCAGCAGCCATGCCATTCTTCTCAGTAGAAGCGCTACGCTTGCAGTGCATGGTAGGACCGGAGAATTTGGCACAGGCGTTATGTCTCTGGAAGAGCATATGTGGGAACATGCTGCAGAGAGCAAAGGGTCAAGCAGCACACTTCAGCTCACTTTAAAGACTTCGCATCTCCAATTACTGCAGCAAGTTCAAACCTCGGAGCTGAAAATGCTGCTCGTCCACTGCTTGGAACCCTTTCCTCTGGAAGATGAAAGGCAACAGTCAGGTTTGGGAGATTTCTTGAATTAGCTTAAGTAGTTTTGAAAGCTGAAATTATGGAACTCCAAAAGGCTCAGCAGCAGTTAGATCAAGTTTAATCTTCTTGATAGAACTCAGCATCTAATTTTCACGGAGAGGGACAGATAGTAGAAATGTAAATGTTTTGCTGTGATGAATTAATCTATCAGATTGTCCTCTTGCCTGTACCAGATTTTTCTAAGTGCTTTTGTCCAACTGTATATTCAGTGCTACAAGAGAAAGATCTTCCGTAAGTTTCTCTGACTTGCTATTCCAGTGTAATGAGCTTTCCAATTAGTTAATACTTGCTAATATTCAGGCTCCATTTTTCTTTCCAAATCCATCTGGTGACAATCCTAGCTTTATGACCTACAGCCCAAGCTTACTGAGGACTTCAGGGCTATTAATAGAGCTGGTCAAAATGCAGAATTCCCACCTGTGGGGCTTTTTCTCACTGTGGTATTTGTCTTTGTTCTGAGTTTGGAACTGCAGAAATTCTGAACGCATCTTATTCTATGTAACATAAAATAAAATAGTAAATTCATTTTATATTTTTTTGAAACATCTTATTTTTTGTCTGTAAATCACATGGTTTCCCCTTCGTGTTTTAATGAAATGGTGCCATACCCTGAATAAGAAAAAAAGGATAAGCACTGTGTAATATCAAGAGGTGCAACTGTTCTCAGTATTGATATCTTGGAGCATTTTCCTTTTTATTCAAAACATTTGATCCTAGCACAGGATAAGGTGCTAAATGAACAAATTTGGTTTCTTCAAAACATTTTTTTTCTGAGAGAAGCCTGTCCCACAAAGTTTTGACCAAAACTTGTCACAACTAAAATTAGGATTCAGATCTCTCCACTAAGCAAAGTTTAACCTGACAGGCCAGAAAAAATGGTATCCAGGTTTCCTCACCAAAAATTGCAAATTTGAAGACACTTCAGAAGCACTGTTTCTGCATGTACTTTTCTATCTGTAGCTCTGAATCTGTAGGTAATCATAACAGAAAATTGAAGCCAGCTCTGATTCCTCTCTGAGTTACACTGCTGTTAATCAGTAATAGCTTCACTGAAATCAGTGCAGTTATAAACAGACGTGATTGGTGAAGGGAAGTCTGGGCCCTTAAAGTCAGAAGCTAAGCTGACTTACAAGGGTGCAATTTACCCGAACAATGAATTAGCAAAGAAGGTAGACCATGGCTTGGGGTGACAAAGGACACACAGGTCTGGTATCTCCCTCTAAGAAAGGCTGCTGGCGATGATGGAACTGTAGGAGTTGGTCTCAGCTTAAATGAGAATTCTGTTACATTGAATTTCTATAATTTATATATTCTAGCGTGTGTATATAAATATATAATTTCCTCTTCTCAGATATCTTGTGTTATATTGAAAGCACATAGTTCATCCCCTTTTAGTAAATTCCAGTAGGTTAAACAGTCTGCGAACATTGTCTCTAGAATGTCTGATTACGATAAAAACCTGTTTGGTCCAGATGGGTGACCAAAGGAAGAATCATTTCCAGTTCATCAGCTAACATATTAGTCAGCGTTTTAAAATCTGAGATGAAATATGGAATGGGCAGAATGAATACCACCTATCTCACATCTTTGCTTTCTGCTGTCTGGGAGATGCCCACTGATGACCAGTGTAGCAGCTCAGGAGCTGTATAATCTGCCTATGAAGTGAGGAAAGCAGCATCAGCGTTCAAGTACTGATATATGATCTTTAAAGATTTTAAAAATCGCAAAGAAAATTATCAGTGTCCGGAGAGTTCCTCACTGACCTAATTATATTTCTGTAGTTATGTTCATATTAAAAGGAGAAGGGAATATTCACAGTCATTCCTGTGAGAAGACAACCAAATCTGCCTCCCACTGCTTTCAGTGACGTTTTCACAACGGATGTTAGTAAGACCAAGATTGACACCCATAGTCATTTGTATGGAAAACACCTACCTGTGAGGCCAGATTGATGTAGCGTGCAATAAATTCCCCAAGTCCCCTTTTAATTAATGAGGAGTATAACATTCATATGGAGATAATTGTACGTAACACATTATTTGTATTCCATTAAATTAGACTGAGCCATTTTCATCTGAGAACAGATTCCAAACATCTGCTTCTAGAAAGCATCATTATTGCTTGTTTGTACAGGACTAACCATGTGCCAGCTGCTTTACCAGCAGATAGGAGCCAGGTCCTGGCTCCAAAAAGTTTGCAAACTAAATAGCTTGCTTGAAGACTAAGAGGGATTAAGGTGAATGAAAGACAGCAGTGCCATTGAGATGAAGAGTTTCCCTTGATCCCATCAGATCTCTGATCTTTTCAGGGTTAGTAAAAAGCCTCATTCATTGAATATATACTGCCCCTGCACAGGCTGAAGAATGCCAGGAGTATCCTCATCCAAATTTAGCCACTTGAAGGAGAATCTAAGCATGTTTGGTCCTCTGATCACTGGAGAGAGACGGGCACTTCCAGGGGATGATCCACCCTATCCTGAAATAGGGGAGGAAGGATAAGTTCAGGCTCCTTCTCTTGTCTTCTCTCTCCATTAGCATAGCGGGATCATAATGGCCAGCTTAGACTAGAGACCTAGTGTTCATATGGCTGAAGCTGGAGGAAACAAGTCCTACCCTGAAGCCTCCACCTGCGAGCAGTCCTCTTGCTCAGTCCACCTGCTGCTGTGTGTGCTTGAAATAACTCCACTGCTCTGAATCAGAAGCTGGAAGAGATTCCATTGAGGATGACCAGCCAATCCCATGTTCCAGCACAAACCATTGGTACCACTGAGACTCTGGTCAATGGCTCCCTGCGTGCTCCACGTGGTGCTACCATGCTCACCAAAACAGCAGAGGGAATGCCTGGAGAGGGGTTCGATTTGCATCATGCTTCCAGCAGTATGTATCTCTGGAGCCTCCTATGTCCCCGTGGGCAGCTGCCTCTGACACATCTAGCCTGTGGTCCCCAGTAACAGGACGAGGGGAAACGGGCACAAGCTGGAACATAGGAAGTTCCGATCAAATATGAGGAAAAACTTCTTTACGGTGAGGGTGACAGAGCAGTGGAACAGGCTGCCCAGGGAGGCTGTGGAGTCCCCTTCTCTGGAGACTTTCAAGACCCACCTGGATGCAGTCCTGAGTAATGTGCTCTAGGCAATCCTGCTTTAGCAGGGGAGTTGGGCTAGATGATCTCTAGAGGTCCCTTTCAACTCTGAAGATTCCGTGATTCCGTGTGAGCTTCTCCTTGAGCACGAACGTGCAATGGAAGTGTGCCGCTGGCACCCACCAGCACCCATGCGGAGGAAGCACAGCTCTCGCTTCACTGAGACATATGGCAGAAATTATCACGCGGCAAGAACATTAGAATAAACACACTGGGGACAAAACAGATAGGAAAGAAACATGTGGGAGTACAGCCATACTCCAGTGAGAAAGAGGATTTTTGGATGTAATACAGAACAGGCACCCAAATCAAAAACATATGGGATGCATAGCCTGAAATCGCAGGTAGCCACCCTGGCAGCAGCTGAGCCTGGAGAATCATAGAATAATAGAATCATTCAGGTTGGAAAAGACCCTTGGGATCATTGAATCCAACCATCAACCCCACTCTACAAAGTTCTCCCCTACACCACATCCCCCAACACCACATCTAAACGACTCTTAAACACGTTCAGGGATGGTGACTCCACCACCTCCCTGGGCAGCCTATTCCAGTGTCTGACCACTCGTTCTGTGAAGAATTTTTTCCTAATGTCCAGTCTAAACCAACCCTGTTGCAGCTTGAAGCCATTCCCTCTTGTTCTATCGCTCATTACCTGTGAGAAGAGACCAGCACCAACCTCTCTACAATGTCCTTTCAAGTAGTTGTAGAGAGTGATGAGGTCTCCCCTCAGCCTCCTCTTCCTCAAACTAAACAGTCCCAGCTCCCTCAATCGCTCTTCATAAGATTTATTCTCCAGGCCCTTCACCAGCTTCGTTGCCCTCCTCTGCACTCGCTCCAGCACCTCCATATCTCTCTCGTATTGGGGTGCCCAAAACTGGACACAATACTCAAGGTGTGGCCTCACCAGTGCCGAGTACAGGGGGACAATCACCTCCCTGCTTCTGCTGGTCACACTGTTTCTAATACAAGCCAGGATGCCATTGGCTTTCTTGGCCACCTGGGCACACTGATGGCTCATATTCAGCTGCTTGTCAATTAGAAGGCTCTCACCAGAGTCAGGTGGACCTTATTGTTGTGCTATAAACAGGCAATGCGGTGTATGGTCCATCTATTTGGACTCAGTTGCTGATGGTGTGCATTTTTGTCAAGTTTGCAGTTGACAACAAATTGGGGGACCTGTTGGTTTACTGGCAGGTAGGTGTGTAATTCAGAGGGACCCAGCCAGGCTGGAAGAATGGGCCAACAGAAACTTCATTAAATTCACCAAGAGCTAGTGCCAAGTTCTGTCCCATGGATAGAGGAGCCCTGTACAACAACACAGGCTGGGACGAACTGCTTGCAGAGCAGCTCTGTGGGAAAGGCCCTGGGTGTCCTGGTGGGAAGCGAGGAGGACATGGGCCAGCAGCAAGTCCTGGCAGGGCTGATGGCTGATGGCAGCCTGGGCTGTATGAACAGGGGCAGAACCAGAGGTCAAGGGGAAGCACTATTCTCCTCCACTCAGTACTGATTAGACCACATCTGCTCACCCAGTACAGGACAGACACCAATAAACCAGCCGGAGTTCAGGGAATGCTCCTGAGATGATGGGGCTGGAGCACCTGCCCTGTGAGGAGAGGCTGGGGAGGCTGGGCTTGTTCAGCCTGGAGCAGAGATGGCTTGGGGGGAGTGTCTGACCTTACAGAAACCCCTAGTGCCCATGGAGGGGATCATTGAGGAGATGGCGCAGAGTGGAAGGATGTGAGACAACAAGCATAAGTTGAAAGAAAAGAGGCTCATCCTGGAACACTTTTTCCCATAAAGGCAGTGAGGCAGGAGGTTGCCCAGAGAGGCTGTCCAGTCTCCATCCTTGAATGATTTCAGGAGTGTACTGGATGAAATCTGAGCAGCCAAATCTGACCTCAGAGCTGACCTGCTGTGAGCAGGAGGTTGGAGCAAAGGGCGACCAGCTGGAGCTGGGATCACGCTCTGTCAGACTTGCTGGCCTTCAGCGGCTGCTGAACACAGAGCCATGATCCCTAATGAGACACCATCACACTGTGTGCAGGCTGCCCACATGTTCTGACTGAGACTTGGGAGGTTTGTGTGGGACATCGAGGGCCTGATGTTCATGTGCACTGCAGGTATCTTCCTGTAAAGGCCAGCCAGATTCCCAACTGGAAGGTAACTGTGGTTGATCCAATTAAATTGTTGAGTATTATTTGAAGCAGAACTGAGCAAGACCAAGCCCTATTAGGGGAAGCCTTTGTTCTGCTGACACATATGGAGATAAGAGCATTCCTTGAGTTCATCTCAAACTTGAGATAAGTGACAAAAGCCACTTTCTTTGGTAAGAATAATCATGTGTTTGAGGTATTGTATGACCTTAAGCATGTTGCTGTTTGTTGCCTGAGGACCTGGTGCTTTTATAGCCACCCCAGCTTTCTCCCTGTGGAGCTGCAGTGACCTGTTGAGGTTCATTCCTGTTAAGACCACAGTTAGTGAGAGGGAGATTAAACCTTTCATATAAAAGTTTGCTAATTCTTTATTTTGAAATATGCTGACCACCACATTAGAGAAGCTTGGAGATGTGAAATGACACAGATTAAGGGTGATCATGAAAATCTGCTGTCATTAGCACATCAATACATCCCCTGCACCGACTGTGGCTTCCTGTAGCTCCTCTTGTTCTGCAGATTGTCATGAGACACACTGGCCAGAGCAATGCTCTTGTGCACTTGATTAACCACATCATGCGTTAACCTTTCCATCAGGGCACCTCTCTGCTGAGAGGACAATTTCCCTCCTATATCCTCACCTTCTATATCCACATCTGTAGGAAGCCTGAGGAAGGAGATTTGACCTTCAAGGGTTATTGCCGTGCAAGGAACATACACACTTTTTTTGTAAAGCATGAAAAGCCAGAGGAGCTTTAAGTTCCTTTTCAGGAACAGCTCAGTAATATTTTGCTGCATTTGATTCAAATACAAAAGACCATTTTTCTCATGTCTTGGCTGACATATACCTTGGCAGTTTTCTTGGAGTCTGTTACTAGAACACATGGCAAATAGCAAACAAATAATTGTGGGACAGGAGCAGTGGGGGACCAGCACATCATTTTTTGAAGTACCTTTTCCTGCCAAGGACCAGTGATGCTTCTGTCTGAAGTAGTGGGATGATGGGGCTAACGGCAAAAGTAGCTGTACATTAGTGGCAGAAAGCATTTTTGAGTAGGAGTTGAAAACCAGGCTGCAGTTCAGTGTAACATCCAGAGAGAGCCTACAGATCTGGTTGAGAAAGACCTTTAATTCATGGGTCTATTTAGACTTTACTTTCTAACATGAATTCTAGATGATGTTTTTTTTCTGTAGGTAACACCTGGAAGTGGGCACAGTCCTGGCTCACGTGAAGAGGGGTCAGTAGTTGTACGTTGCCATTGTGTCATGCAGCAGGACACATAAGCCAGGCCAGGGATTTCTAATGGAGGAGAAAAAAGTTACATAGTTTACAGAGAAGAAATTTAGTTCTTTCTGAATTCTTTATCCTGAAAACTTAACATGTAATGGAAATCGATACCGTTACTTTGGCACAAAAAGATGCAAACCCAGTGTGTTATGAAGAGTAGCTATGACAACTGTTAGAGTGATAGTGAGTGAAGGCAATTCTCCCATCACGTTGGATGAGACTGTCTGATTATTTTTGTGTACCCTGTCTCCATCAATTATATTTTTTTCTACTAATAGGTTCTAGTATCTTTGGCTTTTTGTTTTGTTTTGTTTTCTACAGAGCCCAGCCCAGCTCATAACTAGTGCACCAAGGCCCTAAGATGAACTGGTGATTACTATTTTTGCTGCTGTAACTTGGAATATTGTCTCATATCTGTACTCATGTTCTGTGCAGATTTGCACAACAAGATCTACTTGAGTTTTTTTTTCTCAAGGAAAGGGGCTTCATTATTCCCAATGAAATGAAAATTTGCCAAAATTTTCATTCAGGGACTATTAAGATATTTTATTTCAATAGTATCACTTTGATTCATTTTGGTTTGCCTTTAATATTGCAATTCAATATTAAGCACAGTGCAGATTATTTAACATTAAATGCTATGTACTGTATGACCAATTATTAGCTCACTGTTTTATTACAGTAAACAATCGAACTAAGATGCATCAAAACAACTCGCTTGGATGTAAAAAGTCACAGTGGACACAGTGGAGCATTTGCCTTTGTCTAAACAAAACCTGCTGCCATTTTTCAGTTGAAAGACTTCATGGGAATGGACATACTTCATTGAAATACCTCACTTTGAGATGCAGCTTTCGACAGAAAACAATCCATAAACAATCAAAAATGTTTTCTGCAACTCCTTATGAAATATTAGAGGACCTGGCTGACATGCACAGTAGCAACCTGGGTTAAAAAGACAGGGGCTACCCACCACTGAAAGGTCCAGCCTTATGCAAAAGTGAAATAGGAGACCGTGTAACTGTCCTAACGGTGATGGGTTTGTCTAATCCCATGATGGGAGATGGTCTTCTGAGTTTGGCAGTGAAATGCCGACAAAGCGCTGTGCACAGTGACAAACAATGGGTTCATAGTCCTGATCAGTAGTTTCTGATTTAAATTTCATCTTTGTCCTGCTCTCTCCCAGGGGCAAACTCAAACCCAACCTGGACCAGCACAGAAATTAAATGAGAAGAGATATTTTAAAAGATTCCAGTCTAGAGTTAAATAAAATGTAAGGCATCAAGTGGAATAAAAAGTGCCGGAGAAATTGAATTGGACTCCTGCTTGAAGGCAAAACGCAGTTGCCAGCTCAGGCTGGGCTGAGATTTTCTCCCTGTGGTACAGCTTTGCACAGCAGTCTGGGTGCATTACGTGGCATGTTTTTACTCCTCCTGATGCCAGAAGCAAATGGCTGAACCAGATGAACCCCTGGTCTTTTTTGGTAGAGCAATTTCCGTGTTAGTATGTAATTTGAAAAACAATGCATCATCTCTTTATGGGTCCCTAGTAAAGAAAATAATTTGCTCTTCATGATGTACTCCTGTATTTTGTCAAAAGGGTATTCTTCTCCAAAAGTATAAATTTACAAATGCTAACAATTCTCTTTGTGACTATCTCAGCTATAACAGATCTATGATTAAGAGGTTGCTAAATTATTTTAATGTTTATTTATGCTTTCTGTCAATCCCCTCTGGTCTGCATCTTCAGCCCATTCCTTTCTATGTTCAAGCTAATCCTAGATGACCTAATTTGCACAAACAGCTTCAGTTATTATCATCTCTGTTTTGGTGACTCACAATAGCCTTTCTGTGGCCACTGAAATTGAATTCTATACCTTTGTAAATAGTTGTACCCAGTGGAAGTTTTTTGGTGAAATTCTGAATCGGACTGGACTGTAAATTTTATTTCTGGCCTTAAACCCAATGAAGCACCTCATATGTAGCTGGTATTTCATCAGTTATTGCTGACCTTCCGTCCTCTGTTCAGGTTCTGTAGCTGTTACTTTGCTCAGTTATTCTGGATTTCCTCTGCCACTCAAATGTAGACTTAAAATTGAATTATTGTGGTTCTCTCTCGGTCCTCTTCACTTCTTATACCCTGTAATGGGGCACCAAGTCAGCCAAAACTTTGAAGTGAATTTGCATAGATGTTTTCCGTATGGTAAGCACTGCATAAAAAACAACTAGGACTTACCAACTCAAATGACTGGCTGACCTCCCCTACACAGGTTCCCTTTCATTTTCTTCCGCTTATGCATTTCTTTCTTTTTTTTCAGTGTTCCTCCCTTAACTCTCCAAGTTTATCAGATGCTAAAACCCTTGCCCTCTCCTTCTCCTCCTTCTCCTTCCACCTGCAGCCAGGCTACAGCCAGGCTGTCCGCAGCTGCTCTCTTACTGACCTATGGAAAATGGATGGGACTCTGCTTACCTCCTGACTGACAGGAAGATTTTCAGAGTCGGATCCGTTATGTGTCAAGTGCAATAAAATATTATAAAGTTGCAATAAAAAATTGCAATGATTTAGTCATGCTGGATTTAAATTCATCAGCCTATCCCACCTATTAGTTTTGGCGCATTTATATTCTTGGGACCAGTTCCAGAGCTCTCTGAAAATAACTGAAGTTTTTTGATAGGTTATGGTTTAAGTGTTGGCTTTCCAAATGACATTAAGAAGGTGCTAATTGTCAATCTTTTTCTTGTCGGAGTGGAACAGAAGAAACGTGTCACTATCTTTGTCAGATCTGCTACTTAAAAGTGTGCTCCCTGAAAACGTTTCTACACCACCACTATGAAGCCTATCAGCGTTTACTGAGAACTTGCATGATGAACGGTAGGAGTAGGTTTTGTATTTTTCTGCTTTCCTTGGTAACTTTGGAACAAAATTCTTCAGCTTTCCATCTACACAACTTTTAGATGCCATAAAATTTATTACAAAACCAACTGATGCTGACACCTTTTTCATTCAGCTCTTACAAGTAGAAAGGTTACATTTGCATGGAAGTACATTTGCATTTTCCTATTTACAGAACAAATATAACTATATACAAAGCAGAAATAAAAATGCCTTGTTGATTATTAACCTCTTCCATATGTGCTTTGTGAGGGTTTAATATATATGGAGTTGCTTTTAATGGGACTCTTACAATTAAAGCTCGGTGGAATGCTTGAAAAACTTGAAGGTATGTATGTAGTAACATGGGCTGGAGCATACCTAACGGCAGAGTATGAGTAAGACGACACTTGTTTTTCACATTTTTTAAAATACTGTTTACTTTTCTGTCTGCAGGATTCTGGATCTGACCCTTAAATCACAGCAGTGGAGCTCTAGCATGGAATTCAGCTAATTAAACTTGGGTGTCTATTGCTGATTTAGATGCCCCAGGGTATCCAAGATTGTTGCATGGAGATGGCAGATATTACAGAGGACTTGTGAAAGACTCTTGCCTTCTGGGATAGCTGCTGGAGGTGGGATACTTAAGAGCAGCTCAAGATGCATTTCTGTAGGCAAGAGTCAAGCCCCTGGTCAATAAAGTCAGTGGAGTCCAGATAACCATGTAGGTCCCTATGTATTTTATGGTGAGCTGAATCTCTCTCTGGGTTCCTTGACTGACTTGATTACATCTCCCCTGACAACAAAGGGAGCAGAGATACCTAGTGTGCCTGTAGACTTCCAAATTTAGCCATATTAGTCTGTGAGTTGAATCCTACCTGAAAAGTTCAAAACATAGCTGTGCCAGAACCAGCTTACAGAAATGTCCATTTTCAGGTTTCATCAGCCAGCACTGGAATGTGTTTCTTTGTTGTATGATTTATCCAACAGGTGAAAAATGTACTGTGGGTCTCTACTAACGCTGTCAATTCCTCATGTCAATACATCCTTCTCTTCTTTGTCTCTATTATTCTATGATTCTATTCCCTCTCTCTATTATATACATAAATGGATGGTATCTGTTTTAATTTGACACTCTATGTGGGTAATTACCAGATGCTCATATTGACTGGGGCTATTGTTTACCACCCCTAGCAGAGTGGCATCCAATGTTTTAAAATACCATTGGTCTGTCAGGGGGAGATGCTGTCTGACAAAGAGCAGGTCTGCTAAAGGAAAGTGCATTGCAACATGTGACAGAGATCTGCAGAGACCATTAATCCACATCCCTTTTACTATAAGCTTCTTATTTCAAAATACGCAGTGTTCAGAGGAACATTAGGACAGATGGAGAAGAAAGGCTAGAAAAGCCTGGGGTATTTACTGTAGCGCTGTAGACACAGCCTCCTACCTGGTGATATTGCTGTCGCACTAAATGTATTTTTCAGCTTAGTGTTTATTAAACAAAAACAGAGGCTCTTTTATTTAGCAGCTCATTCCATGGAGCTTTTTGTTTGCAAGGTCTAAGGATGCTGTTGATGTCCTGGGCAGCATTTTCTCTGCCTTGCAGGAAATTGCTCTAATGTAAAAGGCTGGGTACAAGCTATTCCAGAGATCGTAATAGCTGTCATGCTGGCTCACACAGGCACAGCACTATCACTGTAATAGTCTTGAAAGCTTCTTAATAGGTAATGCCGACCAAACTCAAATGTGTTAGATCTCCCTGCATTACCATTACAGAACACTCTGCCATCAAATAGTTGGCTGCAACAAGCGAGAATGGGATCAAAATACTACGTTCTGTGCATTTATGCTCTGTCAGATTTTTTTTTTGCCTTTATACAAAATAATTCCCCTTGAATGTCATCTAGGCACGTGAATATTGCGGATTTCATGCAGATTTATGAAGGCTTGATTCATTTCTATATAACTCAATTTCTTCTCAGCCGCTAATGTGAGGAGGGAATTGTATTTGTGTACATAGACTCTGCTCAGCATATGGTCCACAGCCAGCAGCAGATAACACCTCCCAGCTGTTGTATCCTCCAGGACTGCTCCCACAGATTATTCAGTCTCTTCAGAGTCTGAGTGTATTTACCATAAAGCTCACCCATAAGGGGGTGAAAAAAATGCTGTTTGCAACGGACACAGTAGAGGAGGGCAAGATTAAAAAAACCCCTCTAATGTAACATACAAGGAGCTGCGTGTCAGTACCCTCTGTTACGCTGGTGTGAATCTGAAGAAACTCTGTTGACCTCAGTAGCATCTGTTTTAACCCTACGCCTGATTAGGGGTGGCAGGAAGAATTGCGTGTTTGTTGGGACTGGATTCATCATGGTCCTTAGTCCACTGTGAGCAGCAGGAGTAGGTTACTTTATTCCTCCCCTCCTTGTCCAGTGTAACCCAATTTGGTCCTCTGTGAAAGGTGAGAGCATGGGTCAGTTTCCCAGTTCACGATGACAGCTACCAGTAACCAGGATGATGGTTTCTCTGCTACATGCCTGTAGCAGCTGAAAAACAAAGTGAAGCCACGACACAATTTCTTATGTGTTACTGCGAGTTGCAGTCACTACAGATCAGATTCAAAATGGTGACTCGAAATCATGTTTTCTTCCCCAGTATCTTCCTTCCAAGACTTAGCACATGATGTTATGTGTCATTTATAGGCTCAGCAAAACAAGTTTGCCCTTCTTATTTATAATGCTTTTAACGATCACCAGGGGTTGGGTAAATCTGCAGGCATCCCACGTTCTGCAGCTGCCTATTATGACTAACTCAAGTTTGGTATGGCGTTCACTGGCTTCCTTTGTGCAGTACTTTGTTTAAATTGGAGAGTAATGTTACTTCTTATTGGCATAAGTTTACATCTTCAGAACGCCATACGTTGGCTGAGACTAATCTAATTTATCCCTTGCTGACAGGAATATGGGAGGGACTGTCACTTGCTAGTCTCAGTATGAAATGTGATTTCATGCTGACTCTCCCCAAAAATGCCAAGCCAAGCAAGAGCATTACAGAATGAAGATATTTTAAAGATCATGACAGTTGGGAACGTTTTGCATTTTGCTTTTTCAGACTTTGATGGTTTTGTTGTCTTTACAGTCTTAGCACAACCTTGTTGATTTATCATTCTTGTTGGATTTAACTCTCTAGGATCTAACATTTCATAGAATCATAGAATCATAGAATCATAGGGTTGGAAGGGACCTCTGGAGATCATCTAGTCTAACCCCCCTGCCAGAGCAGGGCCACCCTAGAGCAGGTTACACAGGAACGCGTCCAGGCGGGTTTTGAATGTCTCCAGAGATGGAGACTCAACCACCTCTCTGGGCAGCTTGTTCCAGTGCTCTGCCACCCTCAAAGTAAAGAAGTTCCTCCTCATGTTGAGATGGAACTTCCTACACTCAAGTTTGTACCCATTACCTCTTGTCCTATTGCCGGGCACCATTGAAAAGAGCCCGGCCCCATCCTCCTGACACCCACCCTTTAAGTATTTGTACACATTAATTAGGTCACCCCTCAGCCGTCTCTTTTCCAGACTAAACAGACCCAATTCCCTCAGCCTTTCCTCATAAGAGAGGTGTTCCAGTCCCCTAATCATCTTGGTAGCCCTATGCTGCACCCTCTCCAGCAGTTCCCTGTCCTTCTTGAGCTGGGGAGCCCAGAACTGGACACATTTGCAAGCTTGGAGAGCCTGTATGCTTTGGTAATTGTTTTAATTGAAGGAGATTTAGCATGTTGTGACACTGAAGTAGCCTTTTTGTGGATCAATAATTAGGTCAGACGGGAAGTGAAAATTTTGGCTTGAAATCTTCACCCTTATCACCAGAGTACCTTTGTGTACCTCCTAGACACAGTGACACCCTTCCTAAGAAGGAGACCTTCTAAGATGAGCACCTCTTGTGTGCTCCAGGGCATACTTGATTCTCTTAGATGCCAGTTACTGCATGACTTAAGTGGGAAAAGAGGGTTTGAGGAGGTTCTTCAGACCAGAAATAAAGTGTAGATACCAGATTACAGAACTGCTGTGTTCTGGAAGCAGGCAATACTGTCTTGTCTGCTACTAGGAAAATCACTCTTAGTAAAAAGATTAGTTGCCTGACTAATCTAATGACCTTCTATGATGGAGTGGCTGCATCAGTGGACAAGAGAAGAGCTAAGTATGTCATTTACCTGGACTTCCGTAAGGCCTTTGATATGGTCCCCCACAGCATTCTTGCTGCTAAATTGGAGAGATATGGGTTTTACAGTTAGACTGTTAGATGGATAAGGAATTGACTAGATGGCCGCATCCAAAGAGCTACAGTCAATGGCTCAATGTCCAAGTGGAAACTAGTAATGAGTGGTGTCCCTCAATGGTCTGTATTGGGACCAATACTATTAAATATCTTCACCAACTACATAGACAGTGAGATTGAGTGCACCCTCAGCAAGTTGGCAGGTGACACCAAGCTGAGTGGTGTAGTTGATAAGCTAGAGGGAAGGGATTCCATCCAGAGGACCTTGACAGGCTTGAGGAGTAGGCCCATTTGAACTTCATGAAGTTCAACAAGAACAAGTGCTCTCTTTCAGTACTTTCTTATCTTTCAGATATCCCAAAGATGCTTTTCTGCCATCTGAAAATCCCATTTGACAGCTGAGAAGAGAATTTCTGTCTACTGAGAAATGAAAGGAGGATGTTTAACACTTAGTAACTGGACAGTCAGTAGTCACCTGAAATGCAATGGGGAAAAAGGAAGAGTGCAGCTGATTTTTACTTAGTTTTTTGTTAAAAGTTTGATGTTTTAATATATATGACAAAATGCTACAGCTGAGGAGTGGAGTGCTGCCATGCAGCTTCTGTAGAAGACTGAAATAAATATTGATTCAAATTAATTTTTGCCCTCACTTCCACTTGTAAAACTAATTTTAGACATTGATTAAAGGCACTGTTCTTACTAGAAAGAATGGAATTCAACAAAAGGTGCTCTGTTGTTGTCAAAATATTGAGTACAGTAATGTAGGCAGGCCAAGTTCAATTCTCTGCCCTATGGTGGTTTCCTGGGAGAGCAGGAGCAGGGTGAAGCAGTTAAGGTTTAGGGTCCTCTCTGGGTCCTCTCTGCCTTGTGGATTTCGAAGCTCATCTGTGGGTACAAACCTGCATGCAGAGCCTGAACACTGTGCTGGAAGCTGCCTAAGCAGCTACTTATGTGAGGATTGTGGTCTCGGATTATAGTCAGTAGTGGTGAGGTTCACCTATGTTGACACGTCCAGTGTAGGCACCTCTATCAGAGCTGGTTGTTCCCTGCTCTCTGTATAGTCAGGGTAGACACACAGACATGTCTGAGCACTTCATAAGGAAGTGAACTGCTCTTAAAATCTCATGGGAATAAGGTGCCTCTGCCTTGCACCAGGTTTGCAAAAAGCTTTCATGGGAGCTAAATGCTCTCCTACTTGCACAGAAAGCTGCGCTTGGGCATAGAGGGGACTCTGCTATTCAAAATAGAAAATCAAATGCCTTTAAAAACCCTATCTACTTTTTTTTCCCTTCATTTCTTTGCAGTCTATGGTGCAGAGGTCACTGTATTGGGCTTTGTTGGACTATGTCCTGTCTATTTTTTATATGGATTTAAATTATGGTGCATCTACACTGTCATAGAATCATAGAGTCATACAATTGTCTAGGTTGGAAGGGACCTTTCAGATCATCAAGTTCAACCATCAACCTAACTCTGACAAAAACAATCACTAAACCATGTCGCTGAGCACCATGTCTACCTGTCTTTCAATAGGTTTGCTCTGTGTTTGCCTCTATGCCTACATGCTAACTCATGCCTGAGAATACTGCCTGGAGTAACAAGATTGTTCTTTCTGGGATGAAATCAACACACAGGTGAATCAAGGGATAGCTGAACCTGGAATGCACCTCTGGAGATCACCTAGTCCAATCCCGTGCTCAAAGCAGGGTCCCCAGGACCATGTCCAGTTGGATTTTGAGTATCTCCAGGGTGGAGACTCCACAACCCCTCTGGGCAACCTGTGCTAGTGTTTGACAATCTTCACAGTAAAAAAGTGTTTTCTTATATTTAAACTGAATGTCCTGTGTTTCATTTTATGCCTATCCCCTCCTGTCCTCTCACTAAGTACCACAGAGAGGACTCTGGCTCTGTCTTCTTTTCACCCTCCTGTTGGATAGTTAGACACACTGGTAAGATCCCCCCAAGCATTCTCTTCCCCAGGCTGAACCATCCCTAGTTGTTCACAACAATGTGGACAACTTGTCCACCGGGACCCCGAGCTCTTTCCCAAGTTGCTTTCCAGTCAGTGGACCCTCAGTCAGTACTGGTGCCTAGAGCTACAGGTTTAGGTACAGGACTTTGCATCTCCCTTTGTTGAACTTAGAGAGATTCCTGCTTGCCCATTTCTCCAGCCTGTCAAGGTCTCCCTGAATGGCAGCACAACCATCTGGTGCATCAGTCACTCCTCCCAATTCTTACCATCTGCAAACTTGCTTAGGGTGCGCTCTGCCATCACCCAGGTCATTAATGAAGCTGTTAAACAATGTTGGCCCCAGTATCAATCCCTGGTGTACATAGTTACTGGCCTCCAGCTGGACTTCGTGCTTCTGATTACAACCCTTAGAATCCAGTAGGCCATCCAGTTTTCAATCCACTTCACAGTTCACTTGTGTCATCCATAATTCACCAGTTTGTTTACAAGGATATTATGGGAGACAGCATTGAATGCCTTGCTGAAGTAAAAGTAAACACCACCAACTGCTCTCCCCTCTTCCACTGAGCCAGTCGTCTCCTCGTAGAAGGTGTAGACATAGGCACTGTTCCCTACGTTGTGTAGGTGCAGGCCCTCCTAGTTTTTTGAATGTACATCCTCTAGATATTACGTAAGAGAAATAAGTAGGAACAGATTCAAATTATCTTAAAAAGCTCTGAGGGCAACTGAGTTCTCTTTGCGAAACGGGGGGAGGTGTTAATTTCTACATTTCATTTCCTGGGTGTCGTTGGAATAGCCCAAATGTCTTTTTTTTTTTTTCTGTAGCATATTACAAAGACAGAGCTGAAGTTCAGTTTTGTATAAGGAGTTTTGGTAGAGAATTAGGAGAACAGATTTTTTTTTTCTCCTGCATTTTCAATCCAAGAGCAGAAATTACAAGAAAGCTCATGAAAAAAAGCTGTTTGGTGCGGTTTCTGTGACAACATTGAGAATGGATAAAACCAGAGGTCTTTAGGAGAAGGTTTGCAGCTTTAGAAGATTTTTTTCATATTTTAACTCAGCCTAAATTATTTTCCTATATTTTCCTAATACCAAAGTATAGACAAAAGAGATTATTTTCCACTGGGAGTTCCATGTTATGATAGAAAAGGATGTAATTGTTCCTTTTATTTTCTAGCGTCTTACAGGACTGTAAAATCACATCTAAATTGAGAAAATAGCTCAGTTTCTGAAAGAGGAAACTGGTGCAACTGCCAATTTTTAATCCACCAGTGCGACAAGCCAACAAAAGCTTTGCATAAAAATTCTTTTCATATTTACATTTATTGCATCGAGTGTATCCAACCACGGACATACCAGCTCCTTCCCTAGAAGTCTGTATGAAAGGAAATCAATTTAATTGTGTTAGAACGAGGCTGGATTTGCAATCTGAAGAGTTTGTGTAGCTGGAGACTAATTTTTCTTGAAACAGTTAATTTCACAATAATTTCTGAGATTCCATTTTGCATGTGTTTTGAGAGAATGTGTTAGAGTGCTTTGGAGCTTAGAGAGCAATTACTTTTGACACACTACAGAATGAATAGTGTACCCATTGGAATATAAAATAATTCTCTGTTTGGAAGCATACTTGGCCCATGATTCATAAAAATACCAATATGTTACTACGTGTTATGTGAAGTTTGAGAATTACTGCTATATTGCCCCTACCACTTAAGGAATGTTTCTCGGTTTTAAAGTACGAATAAGAATTACGGACCTTTGAAACAACGATTGTACTAGTCTTGACAGTAGCCTAAGGAAGGCACAGAGACAAAAGTCAGAGTCTTTTGACCTTTATAAACATTTCTGATTGTGACAGAGCCAGTGTGGTTGGTTTTGATTCAGAAGACCATAGGATAATTTCAGTTCACAAATTCCCTCTGATGGCTGGATACAGTATGTGTACAAGAAAGCCTTCCAATGTTTTCAGGCTAAAGCTAGATCTGCATAATGTTGCATAATGATCAAAACTCTGTTTTGTACATTGAAAGTCTCAAAACTACATTTCTGTGAAACACGGAATCTACTGCAATTGGTTTATAATTGTTTCCTGAAGTATTGCCAAAGATCACTTAAAAATGGACCAAATCCTGAATTTTTCCCTCCATCATCTGAAGTCATCTCATAGCAGGACCTTCTTCAATTAATTTAGAGAATTTATTTTTTGTAACAGGCTTTGGAAATTAGGTGTGAATTTGGCCAGAATCATGAAATACAGTGCCTCCCTTCATGCAAAGGGCTCATGGATGAAATCAGACCTATATTTCGAAGAAATCATGAAGTTAGGATTTAAACCCAAAAGATTTTATAATAAAATACTTGGAAAAAACAATGGAAGAGGACTAAGCTGAAGGTGCTATTTTTATAAGCCCTGGTCTTTTTCTGCCATGTGCTTGGAACTGATGGAGTACAAGACTTAAGCAAACAAATCTAAGTAGCTCAGGATCTGACATGTGGATTAGGAAACCATGAGGCTAGATATACACACATTGTTGAGAAATTTACAGTGTTGGGTACAGATAGGAACAGCCTCAGAGAAAGTAATGTAGTGTCCAAAACTTCTGAAGTTCTGGAGTCAAGTTTGCCTGGGAATTGCCCCAGTTTGTGCTGCCAGAGGAACTTGTCCCTGTGGTAGGCATTGTTGGAAGTCAGCAGGATTTTTAAACAATGTTTTCAGTAAGGAGACACCAAATATTATTCAGCAGAAACTTACAGATTGTACGTAGGACACTGTCAGGGTTTAATCTGCTGCAGATAATTGCTTGCATTGCCGTAATGCTGTAAACGGTCTCTGGTTATCTGACTTCACTCTTGGCATACCAATGCACCAGGAACATCAAAACAGATCCTCCTTCTGCTACGAGCCTCTCACCAAGGAATTGAAGGGCACCTGCCTTTGCTTTTCAGATAGAGAAAGCCTATGACACAAAGCTGAGCAGCTCTGGCCTCATCCTGTGGACAGTGATGGCACAGACCAGGCCACTGCAAGACACACCAGATCATTGCAAGGTGGTTTACCTTTCCTCCTTTCCTGGGAGGATCTCAAAGAGGTTTGGTGAAGGTGACTGTTGCTGCTCTTGTGCCACTCAGGCTTGCAGAGCTGCACTGTGCCAAGTGAAATGAAATAGTGAGCAGGTGGCCTGAAAGCACATCCCTCAGCTATCCCACTTTCTCTGGAGGCTTCAGGGACTGGATTTGAAAAAACATGGCTTAATTAGCTCATCAGGCTCCCTGAACCTGGAAGTAATTGGGTTTTAATTCACTTTTCATAATATGCTTTATTTTTATGAACGTTGTGTGGAGCTTTCACTATGTAAATAAATTATATTTTCACTTTTTCCTCTTCTCCCCACACTGGGCTCATTTAATACTCACTTGGCTTGTATCTTAGAAGGAAACAATCACAAACCGGAAAGACCAGAGCTCTTTAGTTTAAACAAATACCTTATTCTGGAGCTGAAAATTTAGTTTAGTCTCAGCAAAATAACAAGCATATGCAGTTTTTGGAGGCATTTTTATTAATACATTAAAAAGCTTATTAAAGCATTACTGCCTGGCTGCCTTAGTGTCTAAAGGCTGCCTAAAGATGTAAGCTTAACTCAATAATATAGCAGTCAGGTATCTACAGTTGGACTTCAGTGGAATTTGAGGTAGATCTCCAGGGAGCAGCAAAATACTGTGCAGAGCCGCCTCAGCTAGTGATGATTGAGATGGTTTGGTTATTGAAAGCAAGGCAGCAACACAAGTGTGGCCATATTATTATACGATAGAGTTCTGTAGCAAGCAATCCCCTTGACAGGTTAGACTCAGTCCTGACGAAGGACTGTGCCCGACAGGGAACCTTGTGATGCTAAAATGCATTGACCAAAACATCTGTTACTGTCAGCATAACTCTCTCATAGCTCTAACTCATTGCCCCAGCTGGATTTAGCTTTGCATCTAAAGTTAACTGCTTCATACTCTCTAACCTTTTGCTGGCGTTTCCAGCCCCTGTTGTGGAAATGGCACCTACTCCCCGTGCCCACCCCTCTGGCCCGGCAGCTCACGTGCTAGCCTAACCCCCTCCATGTCAGCACGCTGAGCTGAGGACGGCAGTGTCCCAGCTACAAACACAAGCCGTGTCCTCCCTTCTTACTGTGAGCAGTAACGTCCTGGTGACTACAGAGGCTGTCGTACGTCTGGCCAGCTGGGACCCATGGCCAGAGGTCAAAAAGCTTCACTGCTGTACACAGACTCTTTGGGGACCTGAGAGTTGCCCTCGAGGGCCTGCCTCTTGGGACAGGTATCCCATACTCTGTTTGTTTTGACTTTGCAAGGAACATTTGTATCTGATTCACTCTGGGTTTATTTTAGTTTTATGGGATGTAAGTCCATCCAGCCCTTTGCTGTCAGTAAGAGGGATTTAGGGCCATCAGACTGCCTTACCCTGGTCTGTCGGGGATGCCTAAGGAAGTGCTGCTAAATTCTCTCCAGGAGTAGGTTCAAGTAATGCTTACAGTAGACTTGCTCTACATTTTCACATGCTCCAGTGCATGCAAAAAAAGAGAGCGCAGGATTAAAATGCTCCCATAACTATAGACATTTATTTTGTTATCATGATCATGTTCCTTAAAGAGGAGTGATGTTAAAAAGGAATTGGGATTGCAAGGTTAAACACCGGGAATTTAGGAAACATCAGCAGAAAAGTTATTTGAGCAATCTGCACCCCTCTTCTCTGCCTGTACAGTATTGAGCTACATTAAATAAAAAGAAGCTAAATAAAGTAGAATCTGTGATTCTATGATTCTCACTCCTGCTTAATTTTGTATATTTTTACAAAACCATGAGGAGCAGACATTCCCTCCTGTGGCGCGGTGTCTTGCAGAGCTAACCAGCCGAGTGAAGCCGTGTGTCATCAAGGGAGGAGGCAGGAACCTGCTGCTGACCTCCCCACAGGAGGAGTCCAGGTGCTGGAAGGAGAGGAGACCCAGGCTTCACCCTGGGTTTTACACTGGGACTGCAGTGTGGGGAGCCGGGCAGCGGGGTTGTACTCCAGCTGTGCTAGAAATGGTCTCCTTCACCCCCCCATATTTGAGCGGTGGCCATGGTAGAGTGGCCGGTGGTGGGCCCTGAGGTGATCACAGAGGAAGTCCTGCTCAACCTCAGCAGCCCCACTTAGGCTTACGGCAGATCTGGACCTTTGGAGGAATTTGGCTGCTAAATTCTGCCAGACTGAACAGTGGTTTTCAGAGGCCCCCGACTCCATCAACTGCGGGAGTTTTTTTTAGTCTTAGCACAGGGAAACCCCCTTTGCAAACATCAAGGGTCTGCTCCAGGATGGGAGAGTGCTAAAGCTCTGATGTGAAACATTTTAATATGGTGAGGGGTAGGGGGGCGGAAAGGGCGGAAGTTCCTTAGCCCCTTTTTAAACATCATGTTTTGGCTGGAAGTTTCCAAAGAAAATCAACCTAAGAGAGATACCAAGGATAAAAAGATTCAAGCTGGGTGAAAAAAGTTGGCCAATGTCATCAGCAGATGAAAATAAGGCCTTGAAACAGCAAATCTGAGGATGTTTTTAACTGCACCTGTTGCTATCTGTGCTGCCTGTCAAAACAAGAGCCTGTTTCATCCCTCCTGTGTTTTGAAAAGTTGTGTTTGAGGTGTTCATGGACCAGTTTTGTAGTCAGAGGGAAATACAGCTGCTTGTGAGACGGTCACAGCACTGGGCACCGCAACACCTCACATCAAGGAAGGAAGACAGACACATTTTTTGAGTCTGTCTTTAGCGTGAAATTGAATAAGGCAGAAGTTAAATATTTAACTGGAATGTAGTCAGGATTTTAACCCTTTGTGTAAAAGCAAGCACAATCAACTTAAAATGCCAAAAGAGACTTTTTATTTCTCTTTTCATATTTTGTTCAAAACTATTAAAGCGTATCAGAGAAAATAATTCAAACTTGTAAAAATCTTTACTGTAAGAAAGGAAAATCTCGTAACAGCTGTAGCTGAGACAATACTTTTGACTTATCACATTTCTGAGATAATTAAGCTAAATATTCAGACTGTATATATGGCTCCAGGCAAATGCTTAATCATTCACTTTTTTGTTGTTGCTGTAAGGGTAGTTATTTATGGTAATTTGCCAGTGATGAGTGGAAAGCAATGCTTCTAATTTTCATCTTCCTTCACTGTTCTGCTGGGCATGCTGAACTGCAGATAGCACACTGTGGTATATTAACCGTGTGAAGGGATTTGTGGTCACTGTTCTCACTGATGCTAATGGAGTTAATGTACATTCATAAATTCCTGCAAGCTTCCAGATGACAGCATGCTTACTAACTAGCAGATCTGTCTAGAAAATATTGAGAAATATACAGTTATTGTCCTAATTTGCTTCAGGCTTGAGGTTCCCTGGAGAAGCCGAGCGAGCTGAAGATGCCTTGGTAAATATAATCAAATTATGAAGTACGCACGGCAAGTGGTTTCTGTGCACAGTTCAAATTCCACAATAGCAAGCCCTCTCCAATGAAAGGCTAAAATCGCAACCTGACACCCCATCCCAAAAGTATTTGTGAGACAGGCAATGGAAGAGCAATAGGGACAGTCAGATCTCCCTGGCAGCTGGGCTGGTAACTGCCAGGAGATTACAGCAGATCCTTACCATGAGCTCACCCGTGTGTAAACTCATACACACCTTTCCTATGCTGCCAAAGATGCTCACAGGAGGTAAGGATTGAATGCTAATCTCAATAGTGATTTGAGTGGTTGCCCTTGCAACCCAAAGAAGGTTGAAGAAGGGATGAAGACAGGCTAGACAACCCCAGGTGCAGCAGAGTGTCTGCGGCCTCGACCCTGAGCCCTCAGGGCTGAAAGGAGATCTAATAGTATCAGATCTATTGCCCACAGGTTGTGCAGTTAATTTCAGAAGTTCAGAGACATACTGGTCAGAAGGGATCCCAGGAAGTCTTGACTCCTGCCTCACACTCAAAGTGGTGCTATCAACAACACTAGACCAAGCTGACTGCAGCTTTGTCTAGCGAAGTCTGGTAAACTTTCAAAGATGGGGATTCCCAGTCTCCTGGTATCTAGTTCTAGTTTTGGGCTACCCTTCAGCTGGACAAATTTTTCCTAATGCTCAGCCTGAACAAGGCCACAGTCTGTGGCCTTATTCCTTGTCAGACATCTGCCACTACCAAGAAGAGTTTGACCTTCCTCTTTGCAACTGCCCCTTCAAGTAGTTGTAGGCTGCTATTAGATCCCCCTCTTAGCTTGCCCTCTACTAGGCAAAGCAAGCCCAAAGTCCTCAACATTTCTTTGCAGGCCACGAGCTCCAGCTCCCTTGACCACTTTGACTGCACTCAAATGGAGCCTCTGCAGTTTTGCAATATCCTTCTTTAACTGGGGACCCAAAATTTGTCAAAAAGTGCAACAAGTCTAATCCACTGGTTTTACTGCAGATGATGTGCTGACATCCTGGAGTCCAGTATGAGTGCTCATGCGACACAGAATCTGATTTTATTGTGTTTGTGATGTAGAAGCACTCTGTGCATGTGCGTATGGGTTGTGCATGGAGGCAGATACTGCTTAGATTAGGATGGTCCTGAAGCACAGCTGCCTGAGCCTCTGGAGCATCCTGGAGAACAGGAATGGAGCTTGATTAAACAAAAGTGCATTGAGTGTAGATTACAACTGACATACATGAGCTGGCTGCATTTCTGTGAAACCCATTGATTAGCAAAAGTTTTAAGTTTTCTTCAAGAAGATAAGCAGATCAAAAAATACCTTTCATTCAAGCACTAAAGGTATCTTTATAGCAATACTTTTAAAGTCTGTAAGTTTTGTACAATTTAGCCTGATTAACTTCTTAAATATATAGGACTTTTTATGCTATATGTTATAACAAAAAAATGTGATCCAGAGTTGTCTTTGGAAAGAAAATAATTCTGTTGCAATCGCAAAGAGGGCTGAAAAGAATTGCTTTAAATGTATGTATTAATTAACATTTCTGTATCACTCATCCTTGAACATCCAAACCTTTGGAGCCCTAAAATGATTTGCCAGAACTTTGACAGATGTGATAAGAAGAAGGTATTTTCATCATTTGTTCCCAAGTCCAAGTTCTTCAGTGCTGCTGAAAATGCAGTTTTCTTGGCACAAATAAAGACATTTTCTTCGAACAAAATGAGGATTTTTTTTTGGCATACTCCATCTGGCAGCTTTAAGAAACTTTAGAACATCTGAGGAGAAAAAACTGGAATGGGAAAGGAAAACTGAGGCATCTGACGCCATGTATGGCCTTTGCTTATGGGCTTTATTTGGAGGATGCTGGACTTCTCCTCCAGCTCTGTTGCACAGTCCATGTGTTATCCATACTGAACCTATCTGTCAAGGCCAGATGTGACTAGGGGCAGCTCTGTACTTTTCCAGTGGCCTACCTGCTTATATGCCTCTCTCCACCCTGCCAAGACTACCGTGGGATACAAAAAAGCAGGCATATGCTACACCATGTAATTCATGTTTTTTGGGTAGTTCTGCCACCCCTGTGGCATGCGATTCTTTCCTCACGATGCAAACTGTGGCCAGCGTGTACGTGTGCGCTGCAGATAACTTTTGGGTGGAATTCATTTCAAGTCAAGCTAGAAGTCTGCGAGTTGGCCGGATCTAAAGTTTGTTATATGAGCTCGCTTTGCAGTCATGAGACAGGAATAGGCACCTTTGGAGGGTGACTAAGACTGACAGCTGAGCGACGTGGCTCAAGTTAGGTCCACTGGACATTAAAGTTAGGTCCTTCTGGGGATTAAAGTGAAATAGCATTCTCTTACAATTCACTAGGCTGCCAGGGGTAAAAAGCCGTGGCTGTTTCTTTGTACATCTTTTCACAAAGTGATCTGGCTTTTTCCCTTGTTCCTCCCACATCCAGGCTCAGGCTCAGTTTTGACAGGTTAGAGACCCGAGCCAAACAATTGTGGGTGACAATCAATAGGGATTATTGTCGAGGGTACAGTTATAAAACTGTATCACTAAGAAGAAAAAATAGAGGCTGTAGACATTAAAATTAATGTTTATGAATTGTTTGCCAAAAAATAATTTATTAGACAAGTAACACTGGTCCAATTTTCCTGATAATTCTTTGTTTATATCATCCAGCATTCCTTCACTTACGGTTGTGATATATCACTTATTTCTTTAGGACTATTCCAGCAAATAAGAAGACCATATTAAGCCCTAACAGGACCTCTGGGATACAAAACAGTGTCTAAATACTTTGAATTCATTCGCTTTAAAAACATAAAATAAATCAGAAACTAATCAGATTCCTCATTGAAACTCGCCTGTAAACCATACGTATTTTTGAATCCAGTTTCTCAAAATGTCTTCCTTATTACACCAACCTTCTCCAGTGGTTCTTTTCTAACCTTAGAGACGCAGCAACAAATCAAGCACAGTAATTGCATTTCTAAAATGCAGTAAAAAAGAATTCCTTAGAATGTTAAAACTATAAGCATACATCATCACACATGTTTTATTACCTGTGCATATTTGCAATAGGTAAAGTCATACAGCTAAAGAATATTAATCAGAGAAGAAAAAACCCCTCGATATCATTCACACATCTGGAGAACCAATTTTTCTTTCTACCGATGATGTCATCTTCCTAGTACAAAGTGCTGCGGAGGGCCAAGGGACAATGCGATAACTCATCTTGTAGTCTTTATAATTTTTCAGTGGTCTGGTTTGTAATTGTTTTTACTGCACGTGTGCCTGAAACAGACGCAAAAGCACATTTTAGGAAGGAAAAAACATCAAAAACTCTTGGAATTTCACAGGTTTCAGGTGGAAGTATTTGAGCAACTGTGCCTGTCTCAGTTTGCCTGGGCAGCGGCAGTCCCAGCCGCTTTGGCAGGGCTTCAGTGTGAGTGCGCCACCGTGCACGTGTCCCACTGAGTTGGGGAGCAGGACTGAGTATGTGGAGGTGTAAAACACCGTTCAATGAAGAAATAACATGAGAATGTAGAAGGTACGGGGCCTCTAGAAGGTAACATGATTATTAAAAAAGAGAAATCCTGTCCATCCAGCCTGCTATCTGCACTCCTAAACCCACCAGCATACATCTTCATGCAAAAAGATAATGAAACCATCCAACAAACACTGTGTGCGGTTCAACAGAAACAGTAAGACGGCTATGAAACGGAAAAGACTAGAATTTACAGCATGGAAAGATTACCCAAATGAGGGAACAGAGCACCCATAAAACGTGGCAGGTGAAGTGTAAATGGAAAATAGGAGAGCTACAGAAGAATTGAAGTGTGCCTTGCAAAGGGGGATAGCAAAAAGCTCTTCAAGTAGCTCAAAAGCAGGAATACAGTAAGGAAACTGGTAGGACCAGTCGATGACCAACATGTAACAGGGACACTCACAGATGATGAAGCCAGAGTAGCAAAGTTCAGTGAATTCTTTGCATCAGTTTTCACCGTAGAAGACCTTGGGCAGATTCTTAGGCAAATACGTCAAAAGAGCTAGATCAGGTTGAGATGACAATACAGGGTGTAGCAGTCTAAACAAGTAAGCTACATGCTAACAAGCCGTGAGAACTGGATGGCATTGATTTGGGACCCTCTGTCCCAGGCACCCCTTGTGGCAGAGCACTAACCAGGCAGCTCGTGGGAGTACCTGTGGAGATCAGGCTTATGACTGGAAAATGTCATGTCCAAGTGTAAGCCAGAGAAATTGTTCTCACCACCTGGACCTCTGCTGTGGGCTGTGAGCTGGCAGCTCCCATCTGCCCCCCTCTCCCCCTCCTCATCCTGTCCACCTCAATGGACACTCTTCAAGGCACGATCTGTCTTCATCTGCACAAGTCCCAAAGCCAACCTGGCATCTACCTCCCACAAACTTACCTGCTTGGTGTTTGAAATTTTGTGGTTGGTACTTGCTTCTGCCATTAGGTACCTTTGAAAATCTTGCCTTGAAACACATTTTGAAGTTAAAGTTTTTTTTTCATTTCTTGTTCCCACAGGATTTCTCCCATCCCAGCTGTTCTCCGATTTCTACTGGAAGAGGGATTAACCCTTGGACAAATCACTGGATGGTGTCACTTGATGTAATGCTGTTGTGAACCAGATGCACACACTTAACACACTTTCAGTGCTGTGTGTATAGCATTAATGTATGAAAGTTGTTCATATAGACATTTCCCAGTCTTCCCGACTCAGCATGGACTCTGTCATTCAGCTCTGCTGGAAACATCTAACTATTGGTATTAAATGATTTTCATACAGAGAAAAATGCAGGCACTAGTGGCTTGATCCGAGCTCTTCTACAGTGTCTCTGTGTGTGTTTCTGTAGGTGAGGCTGTTCATTGCTACACATATACATTTGCTGAGCAAAATGGGGTCACATAGATTCACAGTAGATAAACACGTGCCTTGAATATGCTGATTTTATTTACCTGTTATAGTTTACTTTTTTTTTCATATCTTGATCTCGGACTTATTAAATTGCTCTTAGAAAACACTACATGGCAAACATTTTCTTTATGTCGTCGTGTCCAAGATGCTTTAATGATGAAGAAGGAGAAAGAAAATGAAATGAAGGCATTCTGTTAAAATGAGATGCTTATTTGCTATAGACCTCCATACGCTGTTGGGAGATCTGGATGGAATGTCCTCATAGGAGACACCCCTCTTGTCTAGAAGACTCCTAAAATCTTGACAGAACAGAAAACTGTACTTGACAGTCCCTATTTTGTTGTGAGAGCTGGAGATGGTTTGCTGGGTTAGAAGGCGCAGCAAGAAGAAGGTGCAGAAGGTGTTATTGCAGAGCCTGGCTTATCTTCACAGCAACAGAGGCCATTTGTAGAATCACACTATCAGCAACAGCATACAGACAACTTAGAGGAGTCTCAAATATTCTGGTGAAAAAAAAAAGCCTTTAATTCATGTTCAGGAGTTGCTCCACTGCTGATGTAAAGGATGGAATTTGCTGTCTTTGGGATGGAAATTGTGATGAAGGGCCTGGGGGACTACGTCTTCATCTTCACAAGGATTTTATGAGAGCCTGCTGATTCTTGCAGATGCTCCAGAAACGCTGACTGAAGAATATCTCTGCACCCTGCTTGGCTCTGTATCATTTCTGAGCAACTCATGGGAACTATGGCTCAGAGGACCATGCTGAGTGACTCAGACTCTCTTAAATGTCCGGAGGCAGACTCTGTCTTTGGGTTGCTGAGGTGCTTGTGACAAATATGTAGAGTTGATCCTGCCAAGCACTGAACACACTGGATGGAGTCAGCAATGAATGTAAGTACAGAACTGGTTCCTTTGACAAAATTATTCAAGTGCCTAACCCCACAATCAGACCACTTTCTGGACTAAGCCAATGTACCCTGCTTTGCGTATCCCCCACCCAAAGATCTTACATGAAATATGAGTGTCCCTAACAAGCATGTTGTTTTTTCTGGTCCAGCATATATGGGGGGAGATTTTGTAAAAGATGGGGGGGGGGATGTGGGGGTTCAGGGCAAGGAGATCAGAGGGATGAGAATTCTGGGTCCTCCTAACCTTGAGGGGAAAAATTAATTGAGAGCTCATCTCAAGAGAGATCAAGTTGCTGTGCTGTAATCACCTTAGCAGGGCATCCTCCACAGCCAGGAGCCCATGAAAAATTAGATTGTCATTGTGGCTCTCAGTAGAGGGGCAGGTCCCAGGGGCATAGGCCAGGTTTTTCTGATCACTCGTTACAGCCTATGCACCTTTCTTGAGGAGAAGGTACTGAAGTGCTACCCTGGATCTCATCCTTCATCCTTCCACATGTCCAGGATGAGCTATGCAAGTCACCTTAGGAATAGCTTTCATCTGGTCCTTTTCTGAGACCAGCAGTAGTAGCGATTCTCATGGTACAATGAAGTCCTTTGCATATTAGTCGGGACATTTTCCCTTCATCATGAAAGTGCTAATTAACGCTAGCTGGGAGAATCACCTCTCTGAGAGCAGCGTGTCCTCAGTGACAGGTATATGCCAAGCTGGGGCAGGATCGGCCTTTGTCATCTTCCCTGACATCTTCCAGGGGTAGGAGTTGGATGCTACCCAAGCCCTCCCTTGCCTCCTCTGCATAGGAAGGGATCCTTGAATCCTAGAATGGTTTGGGTTGGAAGGGACCTTAAAGATCATCTAGTTCCAACCCCCTTTGCCCCAGGCAGGGACACCTCCCACTAGACCAGGCTGCTCAAAGCCCCATCCAGCCTGGCCTTGAACACTTCCAGGGATGGGGCAGCCACAACTTCTCTGGGCAACCTGTTCCAGTGTCTCACCACCTGTCTCACCTCACAGTGTCTCACCTCACCTGTCTCACCTCATAGTAAAGAATTTCTTCCTAATATCTAATCTAAATGCCACATCCCCTTCCAGGGCTGTGTCAACCCCCCTCCGCGCCC